>JAVFBZ010202808.1:1668-12681 GCA_032466195.1 Katharina tunicata
TATATAGTAAAACCCTATATAGATGTTGAGTATATAGTAAAACCCCAGTTAGATGTTGAGTATATAGTAAAACCCTAGATAGATGTTGAGTATATAGTAAAACCCTAGTTAGATGTTGAGTATATAGTAAAACCCTAGTTAGATGTTGAGTATATAGTAAAACCCTAGATAGATGTTGAGTATATAGTAAAACCCTAGATAGATGTTGAGTATATAGTAAAACCCCAGTTAGATGTTGAGTATATATTAAAACCCTAGATAGATGTTGAGTATATATTAAAACCCTAGTTAGATGTTGAGTATATAGTAAAACCCCAGTTAGATACTGAGTACATCATAAAAATCCCAGATGTTGAGTACATGTAAAAAACCCTGTTAACTGTTGAGTACAACGTAAAAATCCCTGTTAGCTGTTGAGTACAGAATAAATAAAAAAAAAAAAACCCAGCCACTTTCATGATTCGACTTAAATGGATAAATTTAAATACATGTACCTTTTATCAAGGGAACCATCAAATATATACATTTCACAACTGTGTCAATTTTTGTTTATGTGCAAAATCATTTTGTGTAAATGTTTGATACTATTGTTATCCAAAAGAGAAAATGTCATCTCATTTAATACACTAGTCACTATGTGTCAGAAAACATATGCATCAGGCTGCGATCAAGTCAAGCATTTAATGTTGGAGGGTTTATAACGTTAATGGCTGCCTGAGTCCATTTACGGCCGGTTTCATTGTTGACGGGGTGATTCCTAGTTCACTGGCACAGGTCTTCTCTTCCTAACTTCCTTCTCAATAAATTAATCATCAATCAAATACCCATCTGGGAATCCATCATCAAATAACTATTGCTTTACAGTCAAAGCACATTTATATTGTTGATGTTTATGCAAAATCGTTCTTGATTATATAACAGTATCATTCCAGGTCTCCAAAGTGACTTAATAAAATTTGCTTACAAACATTTGTGGAATATTTTCCCTTAAAATAGCACGGTTTGAAAAAAAAAAAAATGGATAAATGTTCATTTATTTCCCTTTTATAGTGTGAAATGTTTTTGTTAAAAAAAAATAGTCAAAATTGACAGTTAAAATTTTTTGCCCCAGTTAAAGGACCTGTTGTGGACCCCAGATCAGACCTATCAGATAACATCATGATTCTTTCAGATGTTAAGTTTTTCTGAACTATTAATACATGTGTTTGCACCATCACCATGATGTACCACTTACAGCTAATTAGGCCTACCCCAGAAAACCTTCCAAGAAAAGGATACCAATGTTTGTTTGTTAATTGAGGGTATTACAACTTGTGTTAAGTTTCAGTTTGTAAAGGGTTTTATTTAACCTGACCATTTTCTTTCTTTTCTATCAGATGACCTTGAACCAAGCAAATTATCGGACAAAGATTTGAATCAGCTGACACGAATCGTTAATCGACTGCTTCAAGATCTAGCCAATCAGGATGGTTCTATATCGGCTGAGACTTTTGACTTAAAAGATGGTGAAATTCCCAACGATGACCTTCTTGGAATGGACAAATCTCAAGGTTAATCTTTGTTGCTTCTAAGATCAATTGTTTTCAACCACATTCCCATCTTGATTCTTTTGTCAATTTATTTTAAAAAAAAAGACTTAACTTTATTCCAAAAGTAGTCAAATAATAAAGTAAAGTACGTGTTTGTTGGGTTGCGTTATATCGCCTGTGCAGTGCTTAGTTTTTTTCGAACTTCCCAATGTACCACAGAAAATATTTGTTAAATTTATCATTTTCCAATAAATATATATTTGTTTTCTTTTGTTTCTCTGCCAACAGATGAGAATGCAGTCAACCCTGCCTACGATGGTCTGACAGCAGAGGGTATGGCCTCGGGTGAAGCCCCTATAGAAAGCCCAATATTGGAGAACTTAGTCATGAAGAAAGCTGATATTTCAGGCAATCCTGAAAATCCTGATAATGGTGCGTTTCTTTGTTCTCAATTTACTGTCTCAAAAAAAATTTGATCAGTATTTAACCCATTGATATTCTTCAAATTTAAACTCGGGTGGTTGTGTAGGTGCCTTCTGTGCCCTGGTGCACTCTGGGCTAAGGAGCATCAAGAAGCTGATTTGTTGTGGCGTCTTGCTTTGTCTATTGTCCTTGTCCTGAAGCATCCTTGCCAGTGCTAGTTGAGGGCGGTATTTGGTTTATTGAGTGAAATAACCTTAAGTACTTGTATGGTGTAAAACAAAATCAATCAAACAAACAAACAATCAAATTGAGCGTATTTTTCTCAGAGACATTAACCTTTAGATGGCATTAAACCTCAGCCATTCAGGAACAATTAACAAGGGACCAAATCAACACGACAAATTGCCGCACAAAATGGGTTTTAAAAACAAAAGATAACTATTTGTTTATCTATTTTGTAGACAAAACTGAGATAGAGGATAAAGAGGAGAAACCCTCGACTGACTCTGAGGCTTTGGGAGTGGTGGACGCCACCTATGCCTACATGACTGTCGATAAAGAGTAAGTAACACTTTTATTTTCATGATTCCATTCTTTTTGGCTAGGAAATTGTGTTTTACTTCCTGCCGAGTGAAGTGAAGCTGACTTTATAGAATGCCAGCCATGTAATGTTGTAGGCTGTAACCATAGTGAAGTAAACTAGACTTTAAAAAGGGGAACAGTTTTTCTCTCCTTGGCAATTTATCCGGAATAGGCTCGATCCCCCCTGTGGACCTAAGTTATAGGTATATAAGGGAAGTTTTCCGGTGGCTGTGGAGTTTGCGGGGTGGTTTTTACAAGTTTCTTCCAGGTTTTCCAATATACACCAGCAACGCAAATTAGTAAGTCGTCATATAGGTGAAATACTCTTGAGTAAGACGTTAAACAACAATCAAGCAAACAAACAAAAATGTTCTTGGCAATTAGTGTAAAGGGTTAGAGCAAGAGTCTATAAACACTGACTTATTGGTGTGTTTGATACTGACTGGTTGGGTGGGAGCCTCTTGTGGCCTGGTAATCTGAGACAAATGGCAGCAGGAGGGCCAATTTGTTATGGTATCCTGTTTCTCATCCTCTTAATGTTTTGTGGTTTTCTTCACCTTTCCGGCTGACAAGTCTTCATATGGGAGAAATAAACTAAAATACTCTGTAAAACCCTGATCAATCAAACAGTCAACCGACTAAGTGCTAATCCTGGTTCAGCTGCGGAGTCCCCTATGTGGTATAAACTTATTCTATCTTAAGCCGGTGGCTGCAGAGATCTCAGGGTGCACCAAGCCATCAAATAAGTGAAATACCCTTGAGTACAAGGTCAAACATTATTCAAATAAATAAATCTACCAGCAATCGCTAGGTCTTTCGTCCGTAAGAGGACGACCATCATATGAGTCAAGTAGATATGAATAGTCTTATGTAGAAACTGTTGAAACCAACAACTTTTAACACACAGTAACCATGTAAAATCAACTTAAGGTAAATGAAATATTTTCTCCCAGATAAAAACTGTCATTAGGCGCACACTGCATATGAGTTAAATAACCTTAAGTACAGCATAAAACCTCAGTCAAACAAACAGATATCAGGCCCTCTCGTTTCTTTTTTCTGTATGATGAGCTATTTGAATGAAATCAACTTTAGAAACTTAAGAAGACTAGTTAGTTAAAGGTTACAAAGATTCAGTTTTTGTTCACCACTGCCATATTGGTTTTCTAACAGTTTTCACACATTTGTTTTGAAGACTTTAACTTAAGTATGAATTAACTGATTGCATGTAGATTGAAACTTAGATTGTAACTTCCAGTTAAAGATCGTTCATCCAACCAATTTCCTGCCAACAATATGGCCACCATTAGGCTTTTGATATGGTATTTATACATATGTGTTGTGAACTCTATAATTGGTATGCACATGCGTGAACACTTACAAAATTGTATATGCTTTAAATCTGGAATAGAGGGTGGTAGGGCGAGAGCCTTCCATGCCCTGGTGCTCTCTGGCTAAGGGGCATCAGGAAGGTGATTGTTGTGGGTGACTTGTTTTCATCCTGTAAATCTTGTAAGGTGTCTTGTGTGTTGATAGTGTTGTTTGACGTGCTTTCCTTTGCCCCTTGGCACGCCATCTTATGAGTGGAATAGCCTGTGTGTATCGCAAAACCAATCAAGCAAACAAACGAATCAAACTTGGAATGAAGCTGCTTCTGTTAGGGGGATCAATGGTAGTACATTCAACCAAACTCCTGCCCAAAAAATGCATTCCATCAAGTTCTGATCACCAGTATGACAGCCATGGCAACCTTTATGTCATAGTCAACGGCAGCTGATGTGAACACTAGAGCTTTCAATGGAATTCATGTACTCAGGTCTAACTTGGAATATAGCTTTCATCAGCTCAGACAGCAAATGGGATTGTTATCCACCTAAGTCAGTTCTGTCATTACGTGGCTCTTATTTGGTCATATCCACACCTACATGTATGTATTAGCAGACTTAAACGTGACTTCACTGATTGACTTTACACCTGGAATGTAACTGCCTCTTGTTAAGGCTATGGATGAGGTGGCATTCAACCACATTTCCTGCGCCAACATGGAATCTTATTTTGATTTTTAGTCAGGGAAATATGCAGCTTTATTTTTGTAGAGCGTACAGCTGTGAATAACGTTAAACCAGATCTCTGATTAATAAATATATTTGGAAAAAATAGGCCCTTTGTGGGTGACCTGTTACACGTAGCTAATCAGCTTGTTTAACTTTACTCTTATGCAGATATAAGAAGAAAAAATCTTGAATCACTTATTTAATTTGTCTTTGGCCTTTATAGGTACATGTAGCTCCTGATATTTGGCTAATAATCTGTTGTTTTTTTTTTTTTCATTTTATTTTAGTTGACCCTCCAACCTTTCTTAAAGATTTTGAAACAAGCCAACAGCCCTCTGTCCTTCATATGTGAAAAAGTCTTTCCTACCATTCAATAAGCCAAATACATGTACAATGCTACATGTACATTGTATTTGTACTGTAGTTCAGGTAGCATGGTCTGTCTTGTCTGCTCTCTATAATTCCTGTATAGTTACCTCCCCTTTCAGTATCCATTGGTTATTTGTGAGCTTAGTGTAGCTATTTTCCAGGGAGCCCCAGTGGTGATAGAGATCAGGCAACAGGGGACAAAGGAATCCTGCTCAGAATGCCTGTAAAACCATGTTTGAATGAGTAATCAATGGAATGGTTTAATATGTTGACTTAGGGCTTCATGCCTGATACTTTAGCAGGCCGTCCTGCCAATACGTTTTTGTTCAGGGTTTTGTCACCACGAATTCCAATAATGCAGCACACAAGAGATATTCAGTGCTGTATCTTTGCTAATTGTTCATATAGAGAAATTAGATTAAGGTAGCTAATGCAGAAATTCCTATAGAGTTTTGGCGTTCAGTCTCTTTAGGATGAAATGGTTATGTTTCTTCATTCTGGTCAAGAAAATGAACTCGGACTTTAATTACTCAGAATTAAGTAGAACTTTCATGATATTTTCTTTTGTATATCGATTCTAATCTTTCTAGGATAAAACAAGATTCTCCATATCATAGTAGAAATAAAGGAATAGTGATTAAATTCTATCAATAGGGTTGGTTGTTATTGAGATATATGTTATAACAATAAGGTGCTTGTGCTGTCCTGATTGTATTCATTATATACAAAGATGTCTTTTATTAGGAGAAATAAGGATTAACAGTAATAGCAGTATTCCTGTCAGATTACTTACAATCAAGTAAATTGTTCTCTAGTGAACAAATAAACTGCACAATTTCAAAGAAAACCCCCGTAAATACCCCTTTTGGAGACGGAAGCTCACAGATTACTTGTTAGCTCTGAGAATATAAAACAACAGGACCTTATAGACTGTGAGATGCCTGGATGAAAGGAGACTATTTATATCTGTTTTGTTGTAGGCCGCTTACAAAAATTTGAATTTCCTAGAGTATTTTTCTTATCCATTGTCCTCATTTTCTGTGGTAAAGAAAGCCTCCGGAAACGTTCACCCTTCACTAACATCTGTTTTTCTCTTCCACTTCCAACCGCTCCAGGCATTTTTCATCTTCTCAAAGTTTTTTTTGTTTGTCTGCATTAGCACTTACTCCTTTTTTTGTTGGTCTATCTAGATTTTCTGAAGTTTAAAATGTCTAATCATGGTTAATGATGTTAAATAAGTTAAATTTTGTGAAAGTTTTTACTTGCCTCTTTTTGCATTACTGTTATAGGTTTGATAGAAAAATACAGTTCTTCCATAAAGGGGATAAGAAGATTTTCGTACATTTTTTTTCTTTTAATGTGAAAACAGGAAGTTGTGTTCTCTGTTCCTTAATATACCCCTGACCTGATCCCAGCATGTGGAAGTATGGACACGGCAAAATGTACCTTTAATCTTGTCACTGTTCTTCCTCGGCAAAGGCTGATATGAAGATGACAAAAGCTACTCTTTTGAAGTAATCAGCTTTTTGAACTTTCCACCGATATGGAATGGGCGCTTAATATGCTTTTAGTTTTCTCGGATTAGAAGCCTCCTTTGAAGCCTTGTACAGCGTTTTGGTTTCGGTCACAAGAATCCCATAATTCCCTGTACCAAATAACAGAGATTGTAGAGAGCCAAGATAGTTGTTAATAAGAGCTACGATTATAATCTCGGCTGACTTCCGTCCATGTTCTTTGATCAATTCCCTGTAATAACACCTGTCTACCTTGCTACTCGTATCCATGGCGATATACAAATAATTTAATTGAGGTAGCTATTACCTTGTGTAGGATTTCTTTGAGAAATAGTGGTGTTAGATAGTTCTTAATCACTGCAGCCAACCAGAGAGAAAATACCTCTTTTAGGCTACTAAATGAGACCTGCTCAGTGGAATTGTGTGTCACCACGGAAACCACAGGATGTAGTTTTGTCCTCTTCGCCACTGTTTTTTGTGTCGCATTAAGATGATGTTGATTACAGCGTGTTCGTCTTCCCGCTGGCTGATTATTAAGAGCGGTAATATAAGCGTAGACCAATCAGAGAAACACGCAATCTTTTTTGAGCAAATCTACCTTTTTCAATTCTCAAGGGGGTGCAGTAAAGATTTTCAGGAAACTATATCTAGCCCTGTAAAGATCAAATTAAATCAACATATGTGTACCCCAAAATATATTTGTGTTGGCTAGTACATTTCAAGTTTGCTTCCAAGTTTTTAAGAATGACAAGATAATCGAGCTTGAGTTATTCTACTTAAAGAACTATATACATACATGTACATATTGCCCATTTAACCTTTTGTGGCATCCTCATGTGTCCTGGTGCTCTCTGGGCTAAGGGGCATCAAGAAGCCGGTTTGTTGTGGTGTTCTATGTTTCATCATGTAAATGTACTTTATACGTCCATATGAGTGAAACAAACTGAAGCAAGGCGTAAAACCCAAATCAAACAAACAATCTCTATTTTAGCTTAGCATGTTTGAGACATTTTGGATTTCTTAATTTCCAGAATTCATTGCCAATTCAAAATTGTCATGAAATATAATCAACAAACACTACAAATTATTTTGTCGTAATTTTATACAGTTAACTACAAAGTGCACTATATTGTTCGCAAGGTTAGAATCTTGTGTATGACCAAATGGATTCCTGAAGAATTAAATCAGGTGCAGGTGAGATTTGTAAGCCCCTACTTTTGCTATTACTGTATGGGTACCTACATGTAAATGGTATCGGACTTTATGATTGCTGATAAAGCTTTTGTTTATTTAAGCAGTCCTCCGAGGCACTCTGTTAGTAAGCAGCTCATTTCCTCACTAGATGGTGTCTGTGTCCTTTTGACACATGCTCTAAAATATCATCAATATTTAAAAAGAACATATTGCAATGAAGGCAGACAAAGAATGTGCAAATTTTCACAGTTAATTAAGACGTTTGGGTAGTAAATTTCTCTAAGAGTCTAAGAGACATAGTTGGAGGTTAGTAGGAGCTTCATTCGGTCAGGTACTTAACGTGATGGTTGTATAGTGATTAGTGACCCAATTAAACAGCACAGTTTCTGTACAATTTTGCCTTATTTTTTCTTATGTAATATTCTGATCTTTCTAGTAATGTTTTGTTCACTCATCTTGATGGCACACTGTCATATGATTCAACTAAAAGTGTATTATTGACATGCGAAGAAATGATCCTGTTCAACTTAATCACATGAATTTTAATTGCCTTTTACTTGATGCTCGGGGGGCCCGCGCCATGGCTCAGTGGTTGGCGCGTCTGACTGCAGATCCTCCTTCGATGTACCGCACGGGTTCAAGCCTCCCAGTGGACCTGAGGTATATGAGGGAGTCACACAAGGTGACTTCGGCAATCGCGGGGGCGGTTTTTACGTGGTTTCCTCTCGGTTTTCCGCCGTGTTGAGTAGAGCAGATTAAGAAGTGGGGAATCCGTCGTCATATAAATTAAATATCTTTGAGTATGACATTAAACACCAACCAAACAATCAAACAAACAAACTTGAATTGGCAAAACAGAACGCCCTAGTTGGACTAAATTCACTTCACTGTAAAGACATGTGTAGGTTATAAACTCATTCACATACATTTCAGGTACTGGTCAAACAGTGAGCAACGGTTTTCTGACATAATTGTGTCCTCTCACAAGTAGCGACTGTGTTTAATGTGTGATTTTAAGTAAAATAACCTGAAGTATCTCATGATATTTTATGCGAAGTACACAAACAGACAAATAACCTTTGAGGGATGTTAGAAGTTTATAAGGTACGAAACAGCTGCTTGATTGTCACCAATACCCCCTAAAAAGTAATTTCTGTAGTTTTGTCCAGTTTTCATTCATGCTGTCGTACTTAGAAGTACGGAGCCTCGAAGTGATGCTGTCGTTCTTAGAGAAACAGAGCCTCAAAGTGATGCTGTCGTTCTTAGAGAAACAGAGCCTCTAAGTGATGCTGTTGTACTTAGAGAAACAGAGCCTCAAAGTGATGCTGTCGTTCTTAGAGAAACAGAGCCTTGAAGTGACTGATGCAAAACACCGTCATCATTCAAGTGAAATACACTTGATCATTGCATTAAACACCAATCAATCAACCAATTAATCGATCAGTTTTTAGTTCCTGTGAGACTTAGAGAGACATTTGCTTATGTATGATTATTGGACTGCCTGTGGGGCCTGAGACAGTAATCAACAAAGAAAGCAAATAAAATGAAAAAAATAGTCAGGAAGGAAGAATAAGAAAGTCCTGCTTAGAAAGCCCTGTTTTCCCATCAAAGGTCTATTTTATAGAAGAAAGGAGTAAATTTTAAAGGATCCACATGATGCCCGTGGCCTTTGCGAATGATCAACATTATAGATCTCTAAGTTATCTTTGATCTCTGTAAAGACTACTGTAAGACTATCTACACGTCTTCCTGGCTCAGATCATAAACTGTTCCTACCTTCAAATAAAGATCAAGATGACCCCAAAGTCTTTCATCATCAGAAAGATTATGGTTATTGTCTGACTGAAAGCTAAACTTGAAGAAATACTTTTCACATATATTAATCCCAGTATGAATTTCTAACAAAGATTTGTTCTACCTTCAAATTAATAATGTAGGCAAAGAGAAATATATTAATCTCCGTATGAATTTCTGACAAAGATTTGTTCTGCCTTCAAATTAATAATGTAGGCACAAATTTCTCGGAGTTTTGATCTATTGGTCAATTTCATATGCAACTGATGAAACTTTGAATCTGTTGATCATAACATTTATTCGCCATGACAATTTTGGTATTTGTGAATTGGATCAAGTTTGTTTGAGTGAACAAAGTTTGAATTTTATTTAGTTAAAAATTAATAAGACCAGATACTGTTCTGGTCTTATTTGTGGCAATTAATCTATAACCCTGATTTAGCTTCTCGTGTAAGTCAGGTTACACGCATACATCTGGTCTGGGTTTTTGCATTTGTTATTCTCCATAGATAGAAGGTCAGATCTGTCTGTGTAGAACATGAAGACTGCCATCTTCTCTGGGCTGATGGTGACAGAGAAACTAGATAGTTAACGGGGGGAAAATCAATATGGCTTATTGGAGGGGACAAATCTTGAGGTCAGGAGAGAGATCCCCGTCGCTAGGGCCGTATTTTCTGCTGACCAGGAAGTCTTCAGCATTGTCAGCCATGGTGATTTGGATCTGTGCCAAGAACACTCAAAAGAGGAAAAACCTGTAGCATGGCTTCGTTGTCCGGTCTTATATTGACGAACCAAACCCTCCAATCAGATTGCACGAGCTATGGATGTGACAGGCTTAGTTAACATCTAACCTTCGTTGTGATCACTTGCTGTGTTGCCCATAGCAACAAGTGTTCCTCTGCTCCGTCTAATTCTTGATACGGCTGACAAAACCTTAGAGCTTAATTTATAAGAAAGCTTTCCTTGACAGATTTTACAGAAAAAATACAAACTTTTTCTTTCACTGTCTTATATGTACGTCTCGCACGTGTGAGTGTATATGTATTTTGACTGAGCTGCATACTAAAATATTTTTGATGTGTATTTTCTTAGATGTTAATTCTTTCAGCCATTCCTTTCAACAGATGCAACACTACTCCAGAAGAACACATAATTATTTAACAGGCTATTTTCTAAAACAAATGTATATACTTTCGGCAACACTGTCATCTAATATATATGCAAACATTTAAATATTGTTTGGGATTGTTATCAATAAATAAAAAAAATAGATACGGCTGTAGATGACACTGTCAGACAACAAGGATATTAAATACTGACACTGTCATACAATAAGGGATTAAATACTGTTAGAGGACAATGTTGTCCAATAAATAAATAAACAAATAAATACCTCTGTAGATGACACTGTCAGACAATAAGGAATTAAATACTGACACTGTCAAACAATAAGGAATTAAATACTGTTAGAGGACACTGTTGTCCAATAAATAAATAAACAAATAAATACCTCTGTAGATGACACTGTCAGACAATAAGGAATTAAATACTGAC
>JAVFBZ010202819.1:0-13649 GCA_032466195.1 Katharina tunicata
TAAGGAAAATATGTTAATTGGTGTGGACTGTTTCTAACGACTGAATAGATATGTGCGACAGTATGTTTGCTAAAAATTGTATCATTGTTTCTGCAATAGGATTACCCTACCGTCAACAGAGGATTGATATAGGATAACATAATTATGCTTCGATGACATATAGGGTAAGCTTATGTTTATTATGACATTCAAATTTATCCACTAATATAATGTGTTGATCTCCATACTGTTTACTTAAAGGCATGGGTATGTAACCATATTCACATGAGAAACAGCTACAAGTACATAGGATAAGGAAGTGAGCTATTCTAAATAATAAAAATGAAACCATACAACCTCTCCCCCCTAAAAGTACATAGAAATACCCAAACCAATCTTAAAAGTCATCATTTAATTTGAATAGATTGAAGTAGCACAAATAATAACATCACATTAAACGTCATAGAGCTATTCGTATAATTCATTTTCTAAAGTAAAAGAACACACTATTTCAATTATGTATATTTTGTTTTATTTAAACCCGAATGCAAGACGCAAATAAAAAAAATGCAACTGATAAAAAGTAGCAAAGTATATTACCAGTTTAAAGTATACTGAGAAAAACGTACTGTTTCAGACGGTACGTTGAAGTATTAAGATGGTAGCCTGCAACAGACTAATTTATATAGAAATAGATGTAAATTATTCGAATAATAAAATATTTGAATATCAAGACAAAAATTCAGCACAGTGGATATTTTACAATTTGTTTATATTTTTTTGCTTGGTGCCTGAAGTCGTACTCAAAGTTATTTCACTTAGGCCTACATGTATATGACGACTTTGCGTTGCTCGTGTTTGGCGGAAAATCGTTAGAAAAAAAGAACACCCAGCTATCTCCGCAATCACCGGAAATGTTCCATTTTACACATAAGGTCGACATGCCGGAGGATGCAGGGCCATGTCACATGTCCTAAATCTAACCAGTAAACGTGTGTTATAAGGAATTGTCATAGAACGTTCTCGATGGTAGTGTGATAAACTGCAACTTATCAGCATAAGTAAAATCTCTTATCACAAATTTGCTTATCCAAATGTGCCCGTTTTAAGCTTTCCACATCTGTGTTTTATTGGGAGTGAAGAAGATCTGTATCAGATTGGATAACACCACCAGACGTTAAAATATACCCCGTGTTGTAGTTGTTTAATTAAGGCCATTGCTACCTTCGGTATACCTTTATACATGTATGTCTGTGTTTACAGTGCCATACTGATAACGACTAGTCCTGGAGAGATTAAACAATGAAATTAAGATTAAAAACACGGTTGGGAACAGCAAATAAGACGAAGAACAGGTGTAAGAATATCCGTCAAGTAAATGTTGAAATAAACTGAAACATCCTTCTTTGTGATATTTAGGTTAGGACAATGCTCTCCTCAAAAACTATTTCCGCTCAGATTGCTTTGTCATATTGTTACCTCCATTTTCGTCTTCTTCGGATAAAGTTGTCTATCTCTCGGTGACGACAGGCATTTTCTTCAACTTCCAACATCACAGAAGACTGAAATAAGATTGTTAGGGGAATATCCATCCAAAATTTTATTTCTCTACTTTAATAAAAAAAATGTATATATAACACACGAAAATCCGGACCTGAAACCTGTGCGGATCATTATCATATACGGAGCCACAGACTTGACTTTGAGAAATGTGAAAAATATAATTGTGTTTCTTTACAAAAAATGATAATAATAATAAAACTGCGTAGGATCATCATTAGGATCGTCCGATAAAGATGTTTATTGTGCCGCAGCCGACATTTGGAAGTATTATATTTTAAGTTTATTTAGGGAATGCCAAATTGTTTATGACCAGGTGGATTTGTGTTTTGTCTATTAATTGCATCTTTGTGCCGTACCTAGTGCCTTTTCACCCATGTGAATGATATTAGTGAAGAAAACAACCCATCCACAGATAACGACAACTAAGGAAACAAGCTTTGAGATCCTTAGAAAGCTTAGGACACAGGAAACTACTACTAACAACACACATCTGAACGGATAAAATTAACAAAGCATAATATATATCTTCGGTATAATAAAGTATATTGATGTTTTCATTCTCTGTTAGCATTTTTAAATGTCCTGTAATTTTCTTAAGTGATTTTTAATATCCCTGACAGATTCTGAACAAGAAACTATTTCTAATAGCCTGATTTTTATTTGCAAAGACTGGAGAAATGTGCAAATATTTAATAAGTCGGGACGAGAAATTGCCACTTGACAGCAACTGTGAAAATCCCCAAAAATAAATCCATTTTTATTACCGTTTGTCAAGTTGAATAGTGATTAAATCTGGTTTACAGACGGCTTCAAGGCCTTCAATTGTGATCGGACTATCCACTTCAGAGAGGTCGGAATACAGTCATTTGTATGATGGCCGATAAACATCATCACGTCTCGTATAACGAGTTTAGGGCGATTGAGCGATACGATGGAGAGATCAAGCGAAACCCCATCGTATCGGTCTTAATTTGTTAATGAGAGCGATGGTCCTTATCGGCCATCATACATTTGAAAAATTACTGACAATATCTTTATTCTTTACAAAGAAGCTCCTCGAATACTGTGTCGGTTTGTTTTTAATTAAAATAAAATCAAGCGTAAAGCGTAATTTTGCACAATATTATAAAACACGTTTAGCTTTATTTGAAGATTTTGGTTGTAACTGATTTTTGGGTGAGTTTTTCGCTTTGCTTAAAGCTATTTAGCTTATGACACTATAGCGATCAGCCTCATTGGCTCACATCCCTCCAGTAGACAGGAAGCTTTCCCTAACAATCTGCCTGTTATTATTGCAAAAGCCTTGAAGTATCGTAGTCTAAAAGACAACTAACCGCCTGAATATGACTGAGTGAACCCATACATCAACCCAAAGTTGCACTGCTCGGAAAACAGTTCAATTGTACTCGAAATAAAGACCTCGTGTAAGTGTATATCCTTATTCAACCCCTTTTGATTGATTGATTGATTGGTGTTAAACGTCGCGCTCAAGGATATTTCATTAATATGAAAGCGTTTGCAAGTACGTTTTATCATGCAGATGTCAAATATGTGGCTTTACAAACATTATCATTATGCAATTGTTATAAACATTGCGGGCATATAACAGAACTATGTAGGTTGACAAGGTAACTGACGGGGAGCTTTTCCAGGTCACACAATTAAGTCAGGAACAGGGGAAATATTTAGGTCAGCCTAATTTATCACCGTGTAATCGTAATTCACTGGTAATTTGGATCCTCTTTACATCCAGAAGAAGTCATAAAGTAGTTGAGGTAATTGCGGCAGATCGAGGTCAGTTTAAAAAGAATCAAGGTCTAATGTAAAGAATACAGCATTATGTAGGGTAGGGAAGGGGTCAGGTGAAATTTGTTCAAGATGTGTGATTTAAATGGTGTTGATTGATTGGTGGGTAACGCCGTGCTCAAGGGTATTTCACTTATATGATCGCAGAGTGTTCGAACAGCAGACAGCAACTTTTAAAGCAAGCAAATAATGTGAACTACTTTCAAATATTAGCTTTGTCGGAAATATAATGTAAAAGATAGCTACAGAACTGCCATGATAAAATATCAGAACGAAGTAGATGTTTGGAACTTACCGTCTTATTTGATACTTATTGATCATTTTCTCTAATTCTTTGTGTAGTTTTTATCTAAATATTATATTTGTAATTTGAAAACAAAATTCGAGATATTGAGGTTATCGAGTTTGGCCGCCATCTTGCTACTCTCGTTGACAAATACAATTACATTTGAAATTTTACCAAGGTACGAAGTTGGCTTTTGTAATACATAAAATATCTCAGAGAGTTCAAGTGTCCCCAACAGAATTGAAAATTACTTCATTTGACAAGTTAAAACCCATAAGTGCCAAAACTTAAAATTACACATTTTTGTTCAGTACTGTTATGTATCTTTATTATGGATTAAGTAGTAGAATAATACTTTGCACTTAGCCCGAGGGCGATTTAATTTGTCAAATACCGATTTATTCATGAATAAAGCTTTTAGACTGCGATTATAACATATAGAATTAAAGGCAATCTCTCACCAAGTCTTAACCAAATGTCAGCTATTTCACTTCTCCTTGTTAAACAGGTGAGCTCAATTATTTAATGACCATCCAAGAACGCGCAAAGGAAAATAAATGGTGGCAATTAAGGTTGTACGAAATAAAAATGTGGTCTCCTTGGAAATCTCTCTGTCATATGAAGCGTCAACAACAAATTACAGACTATTAACAGATTCAGTAACAGAATTAAATTGAGTTGACTTTAAGACAGCTATGCGTTATCTCTCCTTAAATTCGTCTACTCTGCTTTATTATACGCAAAAGCCAGCTAAATAGAAATCATTGCGTTTTACGTGTCGCCTTTAGTGTAATTATGGTCTTGGTCTTCCGGAATGCTACACTATTTTGATTTTCAGTCAGGTTTTCGAGAAAGTGAATGCCATTTTTGAAAAATCAGGAAAATGTCGATAGCCATCAACGGAGAAGCGTGGACGGTAATTTTATGTATTTCAGGTGAATGTAACAGAAAACTCAGGAATAATATTTGGACTCTTAAATTTTAAGAGCCATCAGGAACAAATTCATTGGGTATGCGAACTAATCATTTTAGCAGTTTAATTGATTACCATATTACCGACATATGTCTGATAGTCCAGTCTTTAGCAAACCAATTAAGATATATTGACAGACTAGAACATCTGATTTGTCGAAAAATAAATTTGATGACATCCTGTCTGTTAAGTCTGCATTGAAAGAAATGGATTCAACTGTGTGAACATTTCCTTCATTTGTTTACATTAACTATACTGTTTGAAATATTCAAACAAGAACGTCTATAAACATATGTCTTATTCCTTCTGCTTTATTTAACAGTGTGCTCAATAAGTGCATCCCAAGTTTAATGTAGGCATTCGAAACACGTCTTGAAACCGACAATTACTCCGGACAAATAAAAGACGAAATAAAAATGGTACAAATACAAAACATTGATCCATCGACGTATGGGTTAACAAAAGTTCCGCTTGTCCAAAGAGAATATGTGTCACCTGCAAGTTTGCCTTTAAACGTCCATTAATGTTAGTACGAATACCAAATAGCCAAAATAAAAGAGCTTATAAACCATAAAGTAGAGCAAAGCACTTGTCCATCAAACAGTATTGTCAAGGCCGACCATTAAATCCGAAGCCTTTACAACTCATACACACCTCATGTACATAGGCGTCATAGGAATACTTCCTCCCGTAAACATACTGATTGAATATCGATTTACCTTCTGTAATAATGTTGGATAGCTTATCAAACTTCAAATGCCAACATCAAATGCCAACTGCACCATCGTTTTTCCTAGCTTGTTTCTGTGTATTGTTGATTGCTTGGCTTCCAATATCGTAATCGAGGATACCTGTCTAACAATTATACCGTGGGTATATGGTATTATCCACAAAGCCATTGGTATCTAAATAATTCCTGAACGGCTACTTATGTCACCATGATATGGCGGTTGTTGATGGAAAAGTATGGAGAGAGAACTTAAATATAATGCCAATATATCATTCAGTCAAAATGCCGTTGGATGTCATATTCTGTCGACTGTTTGGCACTTGCTGCATCCCACATGATCATTGTAGTAATTGTTTGTGTTTCAATTATACAAATACTGCAAAATGTTTTGTGTCGATTTTAAAATGTTTATCTCCTGAAAAAGGACTGGATGTGACCACCAGCACATTTATGAAAATATTTAAAATTATAGGCAATCCAGCAAGCTTTCTCAGATTTCTCAGTTTAAGGTCAAAATCAAAGACAGACTTATCCACTGTAGAATGAATCTGAAGCCGACACAAATACGATCTCCACGTTGCTTTCTTACATATATAAAATCTGTGATAGCATGAACAATTATCTCCTTGTGCCAACATGCTTTAGCTTCCGGCCGTTGGCTTCTTTTCCATCCCCATTTTTTTTATCCAGATGGACAATAAATCACAGCAATAAACCTGGATTTTAAACAGTGGCAGCCATTACTAACTATTTTACGATAACTGCATCAGGCAGTAACAGTTAACAACTAATTCATGACAATTAATTCTCTAGCCAGCGCTGAAAATAAAATTTAATTGACTGCATTAACAGACATTGAATACCTTGAAATGGCAGAATTTTAATTATCTATTAAAATAAAGATGCTTGAAAATCCCGGTTTACATCAGACTCAATGCTGGGCTTAAATACGACTGAATGTCAAAGTAAAGCTTTATTAAATCTTAAGAAAACAGACCACCAAAGCCCTATGCCATTCGATGTCCATTGCTGATTTATGAAAAAAAAACCTGAAGTTCTGTCCAAAACTTTTGGAAATTAATATTAAATATTAATATAGCAAGACAAGAGTAGTTGGTGTATTATTGAAGAGATTCGTTACCTTGCCCTAGGATATGTGAATCGATGTGCTCGCCCATCAGCCAAGAAATCGGTAAATTTGGCCTGTGAAAATAATCGGCAATCTTTCCTCACGTGGGTTGAACATTATGAAGACATCACAGGATCGCTTTAATGATTTGCTTGGAGCAAAACATAACTTTTGTTGTATAAGACAAAAACAAACGTTGATCAAAAATATCATTAGATCTAAGGAACTGGAAATGTCAAACTTGATCAAACGTCAAATCTTCAGAGTAAATTTATATTGCACACATATATGTAAGCGGCCGTTCAATCCTAGGAATTGAGGAGAGTGGTTTTCAGTGTAATTAAAACTTTTTTTAGATAAACAATTTAAAGAACACATTTTATTACACGGATATACAGTCGGTGGTTGGAAGGAGGTTTTTGAGTCCTCTAGTGCTGTTAGACGTTATAGGCTGTAGAGATCTTATTTGTTGAGACGTATTTTTGTGTTCTGGACTCATTTTGTGTTGGCAGTGGCGTTGATGGTGGATTCCTTCTCATTGAAACAGCACCCCAAACCAGTCTGCAATACGGGATACACCCAATTAAACAATCTAGCAATATGTTTTGATGGAAAATCAATCATCTTTAATAGAGCCCGATAACTGGATTTATCAGCATGGAGAGATTGACTGGATGAGGAAACAATCGAACGCTGAATCAATGATTTCTGTTATATATAACTGTGCCTTTTTCTCGTTACTTTCCCTATTTTACTATTTTGTTAAAAAGTTAAAGTCAATTATCATATGGTTCGACGCAGCGAGGAAACCATTTTTTTGATGTTACATGTTGGCCTATCACGTTATGCTCACTTTAATCGTGGAGACGTCGGGAAGAGTTACAAGGGCTTCCAGGAACAAATAGGCTTGGAAAAGAACAAATCTCTGCCATAACACAGGGAATCCCAGAGTAAACATTGGTTGGGATTCATATAACACAGGCTTTCCAGAGTAAAGACATAGGTTTGACAAATACGATGTTAGTGATATGACTCGAGACTTTGCAATGTCTGTGATAGACATAAAACCTTACGGAATCACCAATAAACCGCCACGCGACCTCACGACCTTGGGTAGATTGAAAATAGTTAAATGACAGAAATGCAAATATATATATGATTACATTGATGATGGATTTTACTTGTAACACGTTTGTCATGTTACTGGCGAAAGTGTAACCTATTTTTATTTTCACGTCAGACGTACTGAATGTGTAATATGTCTTTATATAGCATTGGTATTTGAAGATAACGATTCAGGGCAGCTACCCTTTGATCACGATCAACTACACATCTTAGGAATAAACACATTAAGGAGATTGATGTGGGTAATATATATATTTAATAACTTACATTAGCCTTCAGGCAGTATCTCAACTATGGCTTAATTGCGTACTTTTAAATGCTAAAAATCAAGATATCGATGCGGATTCTAGAAGACAAAGGGACCAAATAGATGCGCTTATACAAATCTGCAATTATTGTTAACAAAGGCTCTGATTTGCATCAATGTAGATTCAGCTACAGCCAGCTAGTGTATGAGGAAATAATTCATTTTCCAGACCAAATATTTGTAGAACTACTTATATCAGGTATAACGCACAATTCGATCGTGCCAAAATCCTGTTGTTTTGTTGCTCCGCTCCAGCTAAGGTCAATATGCTTTCAGCATACTCATACATTCTTCGCTTAGCACTGGAGGAACATTTAGTTTCCAACAGACAAATACATCAGCACCAACCACCAGGAAACCTATATTTTGCTTTAAAGTTCAAGATTCTTGAACCATGTTGATGCTTTTCTAATGACATATTATATGGAAATAGACTAATGTGACTAAGAAAGTTATATTTAGTCTTTCTAGACTAAATTTGTAAGAACCATCCGCTATTCAGGTTACCGTGGCGTGTGTGGAGTATTTTAAACCCACATCCACAGATTAGTTAACAAATGTATTCCATAACTGTGGTCAAAAGAAAGTCTCGTTTTGTAAGCTAATCGATAAACCCCATCATTGACTAATGACAAAATTTGCTCGTTGGGGCGGTATAATGATGGATGATATAAAATACTTACGTATCCATGATTTGTTGTTTATTGCAGCTTTCCTTTTTACCACAGGGAAACATGTAATTTCATTTGCACCTGTATATGTTTTGGAGTTATGTTGCTATACTAGCGTACACACACGGTTACAAAACAACACCAAAGAATTATTTAAAAAATGTGGATTTAGTAATGTACGTATAAAATGTTCAGTCTATGAGAAAACTAACGATGTCGAATATGAGATTTCTTTTCTGTTTTGTTCTGATTTGATTAATCTTATATAGTGTAAACGAATTTCTTTCTTTTCAGTTTTATTGTATCTTAAAGATGTGATGTTTTTTACATTTTGTAGAAAAGGTCACGGAGAAGATGGTTTGATTGATTGATTGATTGATTGGTGTTTAATCGGTGCTCAAGGGCAGTGCATTTATCTTACGGCGAAGTACTGTAAATAGCTACTCGATCACAACAATATAATGAAAAGTATTTAGACATGTTGAAAAAATAACGTTCCCCATGTGCCAAGCAAACACTTGGCGTCATTGTAATTGCGTGTGCGTAAATGTGCGAAGGCTATGCGATACTGCCCCCAAAATCTTGTGCTATATCCTTATGCGCACTTGTGACTACTTAGTGCATACATCATATATGTTAACAAATGATTCAAGCTTTATATTGGCAGGTCTGTAAACAACATACCAAATCTCTTAGAAATCACTCACGTACAGTGTTCTCAAATAAGAAAACGGATTAGGAAACTATTTATGTCTTTTATATATTACATCTGATTGTAACAAACGTTATAACTAGATAACGTTAGTAGGCCTACATTAGGCAATGTTATGAAGACGACTAAGATGGTGCCAGAGTATCTGTAATTTATCCTCAAAGTTAATTTTAGCAATAATATGACTTGTTATTCAATGAAGATATGATATTGGTAAATTTAGAGTTGTTTCGAAATCAAACACTTTCGACAGAAGTGCCTCAAAGGTAGGGTTAATTTGAACTGCTCTACCGTTTCTACCGCCTTGCTCTGGTTTTATTATTTTGTTTGTCTTCGACGTAAATCCACCGGGAAAATGGTTATGACCATAATTTGATAAAACGCTTTTTGGCACACAAACCACTCAGTAATCCCCGTGCTACACTGTAAATTGTTTACCGAATGACCTGCATACTCCGAAGGAATAAATGTATTTATAACTTGACCACATAGTACACTAAAATAGATAAACACATCAGGTGTGAATTGTATATATCGCGTGAAATGGAGGGAATATAATCACAGATAAGAGGTCAGTCCAAAGCGAAAGTTATAAATTTCACTAGTGTTTTTATTCTGCCATATTGCCATCGTTTGTTGCTTTATTTCTTTTCGACAAACAAATCCGTGGAGAAAATGTTAATGGCCACACTTTGATAAATCACAAATGGGTACACAGACCTACCATAAACCCGAAAACCGTAATGTAAATTGTATACTGAAACAGAAACTGGAAACCACACGTTGGTGTATACATTCTCTGACAGACATTATCATGTATACTATAACCGAACATACAGGTCTTTCGATTTTATTCGACATGGATTAAAAGACTTCCAGTTATTTTGCCAAAAGCTGAGGATACTAAACTAAAGTATTTCCAAAGCTATCCAACCGCGTTTTCGCGCTATAAAATACTATCATTGGCCAGTTTTCCACTTGAACAACAATTTTGTTTCTTTTTTCTGTGTAAGTACAATTTAATTCAAGACTGTATTATGAGACATAAATAAATTTCAGAAAACAGCCATCACTTAAGAATTCTGTGTTGAGAGCAAATTCGGTGTTTTCCAGAAGGCAGTAAGGAAACTGGTGTGGAATGTTTCCAACGACTGAATAGATATGTGCGACTGTATGTCTGTTGAAAATAGTATCATTGTTTTTGCAATAAGATTACCCCACCGTCAACAGAGTATTGATATAGGTTAAAACATAATTATACTTAGATGGCATATAGGGCAAGCTTATGTTAATTATGACATTCAAATTTATACACTAATATGATATTGTGATCTCCATACTGTTTATTAAGGGCATGAATATTTAACCATATTCCCATGAGAAACAGTCACAAGAACATGGGATAAGAAAGTGAGCTATTCTAAAAAATAAAAATGAAACCATACAACCGCTCCCCCTAAAAGTACATAAAAATACCCAAATCAATCGTAACAGTCATCATTCAATTTGAACAGATTGAAGTAGCACAAATATTAACATCACCTGAAACGTCCAAGAGCTATTCGTAGAATTCAGTTTCGAATGCAACATTGCGCACTATTTTAATTACGTATACTTTGATGTATTTGAATCCGAATGCAAAACGCAAAAAAATGCATCAGATAAAAAGCAGCATTGTATGTAACCAGTCCAAAGTATAATGAGCAAAACGTACTGTTCCAGATTGTACGTTGAAGTATTAAGGTTGTACCCTGCAACAGCCTTATTTATATAGAAATAGATGGGAATATAGTTTGGATAATAAAATACCTGGATATCAAGACAACAATTCAATACAGTTGTATTTTTATGATTTATTTTCTTGGCGCCTGAAGTCGTACTCAACTTTGCGTCGCTCGTGTTCGGTGGAAAACCGTGAGAGAAAAAAAAACACCCAGCTATCTCCGCAATCACCGGCAAACTTCACTTGTATACCTAAGATCGACAGGGGGATTGGGATCTTTATTGGATACAGTGAAAGGGACTCAGCAGTTCAACGCTCAACCAGATGAACCATGGCGGGCCCTCAAAATTTTACGACGGCTGCAGCACAACCCGCTTTGCTTAACCTCAACGGAACGTTATACTAGTGCTAATAGCCGATGATGTTTAACGGATGCGAAACGGGAAAAATCGGTCGGTAGGTCTGTATCAGATTGGATATCACCATCAGGCGTTTAGATATACTCCAAGTGGTAGTTGTTTAGTTAAGGGCAATTCTACCTTTGGTATACCTTTATATGTCTGTGTTAACAGTGTCATACTAAAAAACGCATAGTTCTGGAGAATTTAAACAATGAAATTAAGATTAAAAGCAATGTTGGAATAGCAAATAATACGAAGAACAGGTGTAGGAATATCCACCTATCAAGTTAATGTTGAAACATCCTTCTTTGTGATCTTTAGGTTAGGACAGTGCTCTCTTCGAAAACTATTTCCGCTCTGGTTGCTTTGCTATATTGTGACCTCCATTGTCGTCGTCTTCGTATAAAGTTGTTTATCTCGAATAAGACCCGTAGGTCGAATATAGTTATTAAAATAAAGCGTGTATTTGTCTCTTTATTTTTTCTCTTCTTGCAAATTTATTTTTTGTGGACTTTGTGGTATTGATATGGAGCATTTGAGTGGAGGTTTGTGGTCAGTGTGATATTAAAGCATAAAGAGGTCACCCGAGGTGTGATTCGGCTGTTGTTTACTTTCTGAAGCCGTGCTGTCAGACCCCTATCATCTTCCAGGACGCCTAGTTCAAAATTTCAACCATCATGACCTGTCAAGCTTTTGACCGTGTACTCGACTAGGACGGATTAAGGTATGTGCCAGGGGCTTTCGTCCAACGAAAGTTTGGGAAGGAGCTACGGAACCAAACGTTAACAAAACGACTTATGTAAAAATAATGGTGGTCTGTGGCCATCTTTTGGTGTCGGCGCGCAGTTTCGTCCGCTTCCACCACCACAGATGCTTGACATAAGTTTCTTTATGGGAATATCCTTCCAAAAGTTTATTCCTCTACATTAATAAAAACAAATATATAATACACGAAAATCCAGACTTGAAACCCGTGTGGATCATTATTATAGAAGGAGCCACAGACTGACTTTGAGATATGTGAAAAAAAAAACGGTGTTTCTTTAAAAAAAAGATAATAATAATAAAACTGCTTAGGATCATCATAATGATCGTCCGATCAAGATGATTATTGTGCCGCAGCCGACATTTGGAAGTATTATATTTTAACTTTATTTAGGGAATGTCGATTTGTTTATGACCGAGAGGATTTGTGTTTTGTCTATTAATTGCATCTTTGCGCCGTACCTAGTGCCTTTTCATCCATGTGAATGATATTAGTGAAGAAAACAACCCATCCACAGATAACGACAACTAAGGAAACAAGCTCAGAGATCCTTAGAAAGCTTAGGGCACAGGAAACTACTGCTAACAACCCGCATGTGAACGGATGCAATTAACAGAACACAATGTATATCTTCGGTATAATAAAGTTTATTAATGCTTTCATTCTTTGTTAGCACTTTTAAATGTCCTGTAATACTCTTAAGAGATTTTTTATTATCCCTGAAACATTCTCAACAAGAAACTATTTCTAATAGCCTGATTTGTATTTACAAAGACTGGAGAAATGTGCAAATATTTAATAAGTCGGGGCGAGAAATTGCCACTTGACAGCAACTGTGAAAATCCCACATAATCTTTTTTGTCCACCGATAAATCCATTTTTATTACCATTTGTTAAGTTGAATAGTGATTAAATCCGGTTTACAGACGGCTTCAAGGCCTTCAATTGTGCACGGACGTTCCACTTCAGAGAGGTCGGAATACAGTCATTTGTATGATGGCCGATAAAGATCACCACGTCTCGTATAACGAGTTTAGGGCGATTGAGCGATACGATGGAGAGATCAAGCGAAGCCCCATCGTATCGGTCTTAAATTTGTTTATGAGAGCGATGGTCCCTATCGGCCATCATACATTTGAAAATTACTGACAATATCTTTATTCTTTACATCGGAGCTCCTTGAATACTGGGTCGGTTTTGTATTAATTAAAATAAAATTAAGCGTAAAGCGTAATTTTGCACAATATTATAGAACACGTTTAGCTTTATTTGAAGATTTTGGTTGTATCTGATTATTGGGTGAGTTTTTCGTTTTGCTTAAAGCTAATTAGCTATATGAAGGCCTTATTACAAGCTCAGGGCACGAACATGACACCATAGCCATCAGCCTCATTGGCTTAGAGGGCCCGCGCCGTGGCTCAGTGGTTAGCGCGTCTGACTGCAGATCCTCCTTCGATGTACCGCACGGGTTCGAGTCT
>JAVFBZ010202841.1:0-13648 GCA_032466195.1 Katharina tunicata
ATACATACATACATACATACATCATTTAATATGTGGCGGCTCCATTATGATTGCCTCCTTGATTTTTCTGGTAGCTAAATTATTTCAGTCCCCAAATTGACACTTCATTCCAAGCCATATTGTGGCCGGTGCTGATTTGGCGCTCACCTTCAATTGAACTTATATTGGGTAGTCGCAATGATTTTTTATGTTCAATTAACTATGTTGTTTTCACTCTACCGAGGCCAATATATAGTACATTATTTTATACCATCTAGCTGAATCCTCAGTAAAGCTTACACCTGAATTCCAACATAAATTAAATTGTATACAGTTTTTAGTTGTCCAAATTGATGATTCAAACGGGCATCAATTGTGTTCACAAGATAATGTCAAGTGTAATCATGCCATGTGAACTCAACAGTGGAGATGGCTTTGCTCGATTTAAAGTTTCATCTATAATTAATAATACCACAAAGAAGAAGCCCATCCTCGTATGACTCAAAGCTGGATTACTTAGTCTCGGTACCTAGGATATTCATTCACAATATGCAAAGTCAAGGCCGACATGTTAAACGACAAAGATACAACCATACTTTTTCAAAACTTTGACCCAACCACAGGCATATCTATTGAATTGGCCTCTTTTAGTGTTGAAAAAAATCATATTTTGATCAGACTTATTATCCATGCATGGCTCAGTCTAATCAGCAGAAAATATATGTTTCAAACTTACTGCCCGTAGCCATTTACTGCCTTTGAGTTGAAAGAAACTGGTTTGGTAATACATTACAAAATTCAACTCAATATGGATTTTTGCCGAAGCATTGTAACGGCAAAATAAGTAAACATAAAACAAACTTCAGTTTATAAATGTGAAAAGTTTTAACAATGTATTATAGTAGGCCTATAATGTACGAAATATGAACAAATGTGACAGTAGTGTACTAGATGTTATTCTAATGTGCCCGAGTTTTGCGTTGAACCCGATATTTTAGGAATAACTCTGAGAATATCAACGGAACAACACATGGATGAACGCTTCATCAACTGAATATTGACACATAACCTTTAGGCTGTTAGTCGAACTTCAAGGTCGTGGTAGGTGGATTGAAATAGACGTCTTACGTCATCAATACACTCTTCCCGGAAGCCAATTCATTCTGCATTTAGATCAAGCGGATTCTTCAATATTTGCATAGCTGATCAGACTTCCTTTAGTCCTCGCAGGGAACTCTTGACTAATACATTACCTCATTTACGATTCTTTGTATAATCTATTGCGTCCGAATAACACACGAGAACTCCATTATGAAAATTATTGGATTTTAGTGACGTTTTATCCCACGTGACCATTATAAAGACATTGATTTGAAAGTTATTGGTGTATGGTCCTATGCAGTCAATGCCAGTTACCTGATAATTTAATGAGACTGTAAATTGTATTAGAATTCATTTGAATTTCGGGTTTAACAATTCAATAAAGCGCATATGGGTTTGTTAGTTTTGGACTGTTTTTTTCATAGCACTTTTTTCAATTTTATAAAAGCGAAACCAGCCATTATTCCAGTTACAGGAAATCAGTCAAATTCAAGGCGTAATTGTTGTATTCGATCTTGTGAACCACATTAGTGAGAGAAACATTGGTGTTGGGGATAAAGCCCGGTCTAATCTTTGGGCTCCTTTTTAAAGCAAAACAAAAAGTCAAAATTAATTCTTTCATATTGCGATTTCAGTTCTGTCAAAATTAAAAATGATCGGATCTAAAGTAAACTGTCTCTCCATAGAATGTATGTAATAGATAACAACACAAAATCATGAAAATGTTCTTTCGATACAGCTGCAACTTTCGATACAGAACTTGTTATCATTTGGATGTTAGTGGGGGAATAATACTGGATTTAAGCTACAATTCGGTTGATGTATGTTCACAGCCACTTTACTCCTTTTGGTAAAGTGTAAGAAATGTTATAGCGGCATCACAGGGCCATGACCCAGTTATAAAACACACTAGAATTACATTCATGCCACGTTAATCAGTATCTGGTGGTATTATAAGCACATACCATTTACACGAAATCACAATGTTCTTCGTCCAAATCATGTCACTAAATTCAGTGTGTTTATTCCAATATAGATACAATACGGATGTAAGATGGTCACTTCAACAGCAACAACACTCTCTCTGGAACTGTATATATAGCTATATAAATAAAGAATTGTAAACATTCGACATAGCAAGATTTGGCAGTAACGTTCTTAATTGTGCTGTTGTTTTGTGTCTCTGTGAAGCCAACTGTACTTGTAGACGGACCGAACAAGTTGGGTAGTATACCCAAGTCTTGCTGCAGTTGTTCAGAAGTTGTTTTAATTGTGTCTACGATGTATATAGTTCTTAGTACTCCGAATTGATTGATTTGAACCTGAATAAATTAATCGTATTGGTAAGAGCCTCACTCAATTGACCATTTAGAAATGTCCACTGACTTTCATATCTGAACTTTTCTACAAAAAAGAAGCTCGCCCTTGTGGGTTAACATCCTGTCGAAAAATGAGGACCTCTCGTCCCAACCGAGGATATAAAATAGACATAAATAAAGAAATAACAAATAAATAGAATTAAAGGCCGAACAACAAACACCTCTCTCCAAACTCTGACAGGAAGAAAGGCCGATCGAATGGACGGGCCTGCTTCAGCCGATCCAATGAACGGGCCTGTTCAGTCCTGGAAAATCAATCTGATCAGACTAATCTAGCTTCATCCCAATAATCGGATGCTTCACATTATTTTTAGATATGATCGATAGGAGAAAGTATCTGATCGAGGTACTACCGAACAAGGTCATGCTGGATACATATGTTTCACAACGAGATGGTCTTTATTTTATTCCTTTACAAATCATCTCAGACATTTTCACAAAAGTACAGATTTGATAATCAGATTAACAGAGATCAGTTCTCGTCCTGGTTGGTGTTTTCCTTCTTTTTACTTTGATTCTCATTAATTCAGGTCTGGGTTTAAGTTTTGTATATATAGCATTGCTGCATGATCACTTAACGCCTATGTACGCCTCTACAAAGCGTACAGTGGAAATTCCACTGGTGCTGGTTTTAACTCATTTTATTTATTGATTTGATAAACTGTAACATGCAAGCAAAGCAATTCCGAGGTAAACAGTAGGAAGTAGGAACGAAAATTTTTTACTGAACGAAAAGCCAGACAGTGTACCACAACGTGTATATACGTCCTCTCTCTCGAGCCTACATATCGATTATTTAGAATCGAATCATTACGACCGATTGATTAATATTTAACCTCTTGCTCAGTGACGTTTCAGCTATATGACAGGCAAAACCCCACACTAACATAAATCAAATGAGATATCCCCTGTTCTTAGTACTACTAGCATTCAGTGTATGTTTATTTATTTGATTTGTTGCTCAGCGTCGTACTCACAGGCATTTCTCTCACATTGTACTGCCGCTGTTTTACCATGGAAAACCTCGTAACAACAAGTTAGACATAAGATTCTAGCCTGTGCGGCTGTATATATCGTTATTTGTCGACTCTACTACATGATTTTTGTATAAATGTCGAAAAATAAATTTGTGCTTGCCTCCACCGGGATTCGAACTCGGGTCTCATATATGGCGATACAAAGCAGCATAAAAAAAATTCTTGCACTTACCGATTATTTCTTTTCCAATTAAGTGATTCAATTTCTGTGTAGTTATTCATACACAGTCAGCTGTATGAGGGACTAGTTTCACAATATTGTTGGTGATGTTGTCAGCAAGTACCTTCCTTATAAGGGGATTGGTGTGTACTGTTTATACAATTATAATTCAGTTTCTGAAACATATTACATGTACAATTTTTAAAACTTGAACATATTTTCACTTGTTTAAACACTTATGTCTGTCCCATGTAGTTTGTCTTATTTATATTTTTGATTGATGGTCATGGGTGATTAATAAAATGTAAAATGTTCACGCCACAACGTAGCTGAAATGCCTCTGAATGTGGCTTTAAACACCAGGGAATCGATCAATCAATCAAATTGTGTGTGGAAGAATTGACCTCTGTGGGATGTTTTAAGTTTAAAGATGCCCACCTCGCGTATTTGTAATATTTACAAACTAATTATTTTTGATAACGTGAGCAGCGAGATGGCGGCAAAATCAAGTATTTCCCTTAATAAGTTAAATTTTTGTTTTGAAATTACTACAGCTGAGCATGCTTTTGACACTAAAAGTTCCTTGAAACTTGAAACATTTGGATAAAATCAAATAAACCTTGAAAAAAGATCATAAGTGAAAGTTTTGTGTCCGCATCACCATGCACGAAGAGGCCTATACACTGGTTTAGAATTACACAGTCATGTAGCTAGCCTGTACTGTGACGAGGACTCGGCAGTCCATCGGTCAGCCAGTCGAGCCACGGTGAAACACTTATAACATTGATCAAAAGTGTCTATAATAATTACATTTATGTATTTGTTATTTTAACAATAAGGAAAACTCTGAGCAATACAGTAGCGTACGTACATTTTTTGCCAATGAAGACGCCGATTTGTTGTGGAGTTCTGTGTGTCGTCTGTGTTACCAGTGTCGTTTAGGATTGTTTCATTCGTCCATTGGGTTGGCACGACGTCCTGTGTGAGAAATATCTTGAACTACAATGTACGGCGTAAAACCCGATCGAGCAAACAAACAAAAATCTAGAACGACTTAATCCTCTCTTTAATCAGCATAGCGTTACCCACATGAGCAATCAGTTCTTTTTGCCAACTATTTCGGCATAGTTATTCTTTCTATAATATTCGCTGAATCATATCTACTTTAGAATCGTGTTTAATACCCATTCAAAGTTTACTGATGAATATCTCCGAAATAACTTTCGCACTAACACATACACACTGACTCAGAACAAAGTCCAACATGGAATATAAAATATTTACCATACACTTATAACACTTTCTTTTACCGAAAAAAGCAACACATTATCCTGAATGTATATCACTAAGCATTAACGAAGGACCAATATCAAATCACGTTGACGAACAATTGCTTCTAATTGACAACTGCACAATATAATTCATTTTATCGAGAGCTAATGAAATAATGCTATTGCCAACTTCCAATTATTGTTGAATTGGAAACATATAATAGCATAAATATCACATTATCTAGATGAAACAGATCGTAGTAATTCGATTTGTGTTCATTATCAGCTTAAGAGAATTACTTCTGCAAAGTACAACAGCTGTCGACGTGTATGATCGTCAATGTCAAAATGGGTTAATCATAAAATTGGTAGAGTTTAAAACAATAAATGACAAAGGTTACATTTTGTTTGATTGGTACTGAGTGTTAATCTTATAGTGGAGTATCGATGATGAAAAAACCAGCCACGATTCGAGACCAATTTGACACCAATAAAGACCAATCGATGGAGAAGTGTGTTTGATTAAGTCTATCAAGAACCTGTCATTGTCTTAAATCTCCTCAGCCAACGGTTTACTGTTCAAATCTCAGCACCATAGTCTTACCACTGCTTATCCTGAAGCAATCAGACTTTAATCTTATTGTTGGCGATCTCATTAAACGCATAGATGTCACACACAAATAGAATTCCGTTCAGCCCACGGTCAGTATGGCCTGAAATAAATTAACTATCCATGCAATTCGAGTAGTAGAAAACCAAACAAAAAAAATTTGAATTGTGTCTCGGTTTAACGTGCTACAATAGATTCTAAGCCATCCCCAATCAAATCTATTTCGACGCTGTTTTTGATAGGGTACATTCCTTATCTCAGTCAAATTTTAACAACTTTATAGAAACTTTACTTTTCGTAATATAAGTGCGTGGAATACCCTTGAGCACGGCGTTAAGCTCCAATTAATCAAGCAATCAATGACAATTTTTGATTTAGCAATATATATGCACTAGCTGAGCATAAGGACGTGATCACATTGTAGATGATTGATCCAGTAAGAGCCTAGAAACTGTAACCTGCAAATGCTATTATGGATTTGTTGTTGTGCGTACTGATTTATTTTAACAAATTCTCTTTCAATAACACTTGATGGGCCTTATAAATGCCTTAGGCTTTCAATGGTTCCACTTCCAGAGAAATGCAAAATTTACACAAAATCACTGCTTGCTCTTTTGATCGAATTATTGATACGTTACTGTTTATTCGGTAAAACAACACAACGATGCAGTCTGCAGCTTATTTGCTCGTCAGGTACAGAGACGAACACATCCTTACGCAAGAAAATGTTGGTGATATACACTTACACTTCACTGGCTCGTGTCGGCCAGGTGTTCGATGACCAAAACCTCATCCGGAGATTACAATCTTGTTTTATTGGACGCGATTCAGTCGTGAGTTAAAACATTCGCGTTTGGCTGGATGAAGTGCACATAAACCAACCGTTAGACTCTGTATATGTTTATAATGAAACTTTTTACAACATTCATTGCCTGTCATCTCAAATTTTGTTTCTTGTTTCATTTGATCGATACTTATAATAATGTATAAATAGAATGACACATACATGTATCTGCAAAATAATTCCCAGTGGTTGAGCCTCTTGTTCAAATATAAACCTGCTGTTCTTTCCGTATTTCCGAATAAACGTCTTAATGGATGATACCATTTAGCTATATAGAACGTGTATAGCCAAAACTTTGTAATCTATGCGTGTAATGCAGTAGATTTCCCACGAAACATATTAGAAAGGACACCCACTGACAGGAATAATTTATATTAAGCTATTTATTTTACACTTGTAGCACTTTACGAGACATTAGCGGTAATTTAAACTGCACACGACAAATGGACAGACATACATGGATTAAAACTTGATTATTGCACAATGATAACTATAAAAGCAGGCTATTTAATGAACTTAAGTTAAAGCGACATCAACCAATGCGTTATCCTCAAGATTTATTTTTAAAGCAGAGTCATATAGAATAACAGCAATATCACATAATCTACACACCTGGAATAAAGTTAATCGGATTTGATGACGAACTAACCAAACGCACGTCACCTGTTTTGACTTGGATCTTGTTTAATCAGGGAACCACAAAACGTAAAGAAACATGGATAATAGCCTATTTGCACGTCCAAGGCTGTGAAGTCCCGGGGGCGCAAAACCATTTGGACGTGTTATCGTACTTGTCTCTAGCGGTTTAACGTATTGTTACAAATACTTAACTAAAATTCAATGTAATAAACCGAGTTCTTATTTGGTAAAAATTAGGATAGGAAATGCTGGTTTGCATGTAGATTTTGGTAGGTTTACCAATACGCCCCGGGAATTAGGAAAGTACAATATGTGTTCAGGTTTTTGACCTAGAAGATCGACCAATATCACTTTCTAATGCTATGTCCAGCATATAAAGACATTCGAGCAGCGTGCATGCCTGAATGACTTAATCTCAATCTGGATGGTCTCGGTAATGGTTTGGTGATGTGTCTCACTTAAATGAAAGCACTACCTCGTAACGGTGCAGGGCAAACTGAATGAAAAAAATATCAGACTGATGAAAGTCATGGTACCTCTTTTCTATAGTCCTGCCCTACTGACGAGACCAATCTTCACGGATGATAACGCCAGACCCCACACACGCCGAGCATCAGTGGACTTCTTCGGGTGCAAAGTTATAACAACGTGCTTCTGGCCAGCACGAATCCCTGACCTGACTAAAGCAGAACACGTATGTGATATTTTGGGTGGGAAAATCAGGCAACAAGACCGTCCTGTTTTAGGATGCGGTACTTCATCATGAATGGCAACAGATAGCGCTACAGCAGATAAGGCGTCTCCCACATGCGGTCAGGAGGGGGGAGGCTGCTTTCAACCGTGTGCGAGGAGAGTACTCCAGATACTGACTTGGTCTTTGTCATTTTGTTGTTGACAGGCCAGCTCAACATTGCCATCACCATTAAAAAACACTGCTCCATATCCAAAACACATTTGCACATAACTGCCTCCCGATTGTCCCTACAACAGACAGAAAATCGTCTTTATTTTATATTAATAAAATATAGAAGTGGTGCGTAAACTTTTCCTGAGCATCGATTGGGGTGATTCAATTTGTGTCCATTTTCTAGTACGGGAGAGCATATCGGCTTTAAACAATTTGACTGAATCGCACATTAATCTAGCCATATATTACAAAAAAGAAAAACAGAAGCTTTTATTTTTTTCTGATGGAACATGAATTTTGCTGGTGATATTTCAAAGTAATGGCACAATGATTGAAGTGCGCCTATGGTGGATTCACGAAAACAATGAGTAGCTAACTTGTTCTTCAATGGATTTATTTTACATTTCGATGATGCGGAACTCCAATATTTACTTAACTGTTCAGACTCCCGTTCGCCAGCCCAAGCAACCCGGTGCTATAACATTGGCTTATGAACTTTTGCTTGTATACTCAGTAACCCCAATTGACACACAATAAGTCCATTAAGGAATTATTGGATTTCACGAAAATTCTAACCTGTGAGACAATTGCTTTCAATTTACTTTTAGCACAATTTGATTTTATTAACAATTTGTGGAATTTCTTGTCTGCTGGAATACCTATCATTGTGTAATGATGATGATAGAATGGACTACATCAGATAGCCAGTTGTTAACCACTTCGTTCTGGGTTTATGTTTGCTTGTGTTTCATAGATGCAATATTCTTAATTTCGCATAACCCTTCAGCGCAACAGAACAAACCATTATTACTCCAAGACAATGACAACCATTTCCTGAATCTTGTTTAGACCAAACATTGACATTTGTCTGGTTGCAAAGATCATCACATGATCATCGTGTGACGTATTCTACAGTTTTATTTGGTTACAGTGGGGAAGAAATATTCAGATGAATAAGTCATGTTTTGTAAACAGACTGTCGGCATTCTAAACAGATTTGTTTACCCGTATCTTGACAACACAGACTGTTAATTCCTGTACTATCAACGCCTTTCTCTGAAGCACATAGTTTTTCCAACACTTAAGTTTAAATGTCTGAAAATTTCCAGCACGAAAAAGCCTACCTACATTTTCTCATTAAACGGACTCAGATCAATACTCTTCCAGAGCCTAAATTCTACAAAATAAAAACCTTACCTTCATCTAGGTATCGTATTAGAACACATCTCAGGCATTTCTATGCAAGATATGTCCTCTGTTACCTTTCCATATTCTCCGTCTTAACTGTTCCAAGTCCAACATTTTTTTTTTTTAGTTTCGGGATCAGATGAAATCGGAAACAGGTCCAATCTTTCTCTGCAGATTGTTAATGAGAAAACAGATAATAACGAAACTTGATTTACACCTGTGGATCAAAATCTGAATATAGGGTGGCAGAGGTAACATTTTTTTGCCTACGACTTCCTTCCTCTTCATCCATCTTCCCTGTCACGGCCATTTCACTCGCTCTTACCTTATTTCTGACCAACATCTTAAGAAGGTCGTCATCTACATCGCCATCAACAAATATAACTAACATGTATGCTTAATTCAGAACTGTGATAGAAATATTTTTGGCACAATAGTTATTTTAACAGTTTTACTAATCTACGCTTTCTAAGCCTTTCACTTATTTATATGTTTCACTGACTATTTAAATCTTCTCTTTTTCATGAACAGCTTTTTGTGATTTGAAATGAAAAGTGGTCATATTTCTAAGTTCTAAAATATTAACATGTTATAATATATTTAAATTGTTATATTGTCCATGCCTCGGCATGTGTCAATAACCGCTACTCGTGGCATAAAACACTAATCAACCATTCAATCAAAAATACTCCACCCCTATTTTAAAGACCGATTATTCAGTCATACACACAACCAGTATAAGAAGATTCTGTGAAAACGGTTGATATGGGATAACTTGTATACCACTTGTGCCCTGTAAAATAATCTCGACAACTAAGCCGAAATTATCCATAATGAAATTGGAAGTAAAACTGTCTCGATACAGTCGTGCATCTTATATGACTATTGTAATTCGAAAGTGTCCGGAAAGATTTAAACATTGTCTTAAGATATTGCGTGTGTATCTGAACCAAAAACATTGTCTTTAGATATTGCTTGTGTATCTGAACCAGAAACATTGTCTTAAGATATTGCTTGTGTACCTGAACCAGAAACATTGTCTTAAGATATTGCGTGTGTATCTGAACCAAAAACTTGGTTAATTTGGTGTTGTTCATGGAATGTTTAACAAGGTGTTTAATATTGTGCAAATCGTACATTGTTGGTTCTGAAGAAACTATGCTATCAATGATACGCCTTAATCATAATGTAAATATTCCAAGTGTCCGTAATAAATTACCAATGAGCTGTCTGTGAAGGGATGATAACAATATAATTATTCTGCCGAAAAAAAGACCATCCCTGAGGAATTTAATGGACAAACAGAATTAATAACTTAGCCATCATTCTAATATTTTCATTGAACATCATTCAATTTTGGTAAAAACATAAAATAACTAAACAAACAAATAATGGACAATAATTCCACAGTTCAGTTGACCTCGCAATTATCTTATCAATCCTATATATAACCCCGGCTGTCGACGACTATAAATTGTTCTCTCAACAAAAGCTGTGTTTTAAACAAATGTTTACATTTAATACATTGTGTAGTATTTCACGTGGAAGTCAATTATCGCAGTGAAATGAATTTAATGGTGGAAAGACACTTTTCCAGATGATAACTGGAAATAAATTTAATCAAAGAATAAATCTTATTTGGAACTGTCCTCAGGATTTTTATCAGGAAAGTATTTAATCTTATTCAATGCGCGCCGCTTGCTTCCTTACGCGCCTTGTTGCTAAGTGATCCTCACAAATAATCAATATGCAGCATTCGGTATGTTTGACGTAATCATTGCGTAATCGTTACTATCTTGTAGTCGCTTGTCTTCTTAACTTCAGTTCCTGTCGTAACATTACACGGGGAAGGGTGTGGCTCTTGGTGTGTGGCTCTTGTTGTGTGCCTGTCTTGTATCGATTGTGGAATGTACATTTTATTGAGTGGTGTTGGGTCATGTTCAATGCAGTAATTTAGCGCTAGAAAGTAAAAAGCTACGTGATAGTTTCAGGACAAATATGTCTGACGAAATCGATTTTTACTGCGGCTTGCTGCAGCCAATGTTTACATTACAATATTACATTAATACCTTCACTGTATACCGTCTTCGTCAGGTGCGATCAGGCCAACCTAAAACATATTGTTCCAAAACTCGTGTAACAGGCAGAGCAGTAATTGACTTTGAGAAACCAGAAAAGAATCAAACCAGCAGATGTTTACAATTAACACAGATTAATGTGATGTGGAATTTTCATTGAGTATCGCGAAATATTACCGCATAATGCATGACTTTCGTACAAGCAGACAGCCATTCTAGTCCAACTCAGCAATTATCTGTTCTTGACGTTGTGCAGGGATATGCTTTGATATGTTTTATTAAGATCATATGAAATTCCTGTATTCAGTCTGCTTTGACTCGTGCTTAACGTGCGTAATATAACATTTAACTTTCGATATAAAATACAAGCACAGCAACAATTTATTAAACTATATTATTTTTCCGACAAATTATTTCCTTTATTTAATGAGATAAAAAAAAAAGTCACGCTGAATAACGTTATGACGAAAAACTCAGTTTAATAATGTGAACGTTGAACCCCCTGATTTAAACTTTCAAGTAGCATAAGCACTCAAAGTTTGGATTTTACAGCAAATTCTGATTGCCTTGATTGTAACCAACTTTGAAGTTTATGCATAAACTAAGGCAATTACTTTGAAATGAAAATAATTAAGTTGGTACAAGGCTAGTAATAATGAGAAGAAAGCATGCCATAATTCGAATTCGAATTCGAAAGGCCGGCCATTTTTCCGCCTATGCCTCAAGTAAAGCTTTTGACCTCGCCGGGTTCATGACCGTTTATGGATAAGTTATCATTTTGAATAGCGGAAGGGGGCGGGGCTAATTAACGTTTGACTTGGAGTAGCGTAGGGTGGCTCAGTTATGACAGCTGATTGACACATCCACATAATAATATTCTGCCAATAAATACAGTTTTTAGTTTTTTTGTTATTATAAACCTCACTTTCGACTTACAAATGGTTTTTGTTGGAATTACTGGAATGCCTCTAACTTGTGCTTCTTGAGAAAAAATAAAAATTGTTCATGAGATTTTGTGATAACGCAACTTTCAAAACTGTTGAGTGCATATGCTACTTTAATGTCACTTTACTCATCAAGCTCAAATCTATCATAGAACGGTTTTTGGAATTTAAACTGTAAATTAAACGCATTAGATGTAGTCGTGAGGAGTTTTTGCGCTTTTACATCATTAGTTCAAGTTCTATTTTTGTTGGCCTCTACACGGTCCGCTAAGATTAAAATTCCAACTTTATTTCATGGCGTATGATCTGAATGCAGATGAAACATTCAGTTCCAAATCAAATCACATAAAATTGCAAACTCATTTCGATGAAAATTGGGCTGGTCATTTGTACAATCCTCCAAATCGATTTCCTTACGCAATAATTGATCTCGAAATATTGCAACGGTCTTATTAAGGTTTATTTTTACACCAACTGAACAAATGACACTGAATTTGCTTGGGCTATGTTTCACGTAATTGCCCCTGTGCAAGTTCTTAAATGGGTGAGTTAATCCACATATCGATCACGTGATCGACCCTTTGAAACTATCCATTTACAAACTATCACGAAAATGACGTCACAGCTGGCATATTACTCTCCGACATTTCTGATCACTTTCCTATATTTTACATATCTACTTCTTCTTCCTGTTTATACAAACCCATCCAACCTCAATCTACTGTGCTACGTCAAATAAACTCCACGACTATTAACCTATTTTCTACAGACTATTGACTGGGACAGACTGTACACAGAGACTGACATTAACGCTGCTACCAATATGTTTCGCGATGAATTCAATCAAACATATGACGACTGTTTTCCGATCAGACAGACAAACAATCGTTCTAAGACTAAAAAACCCTGGATAACATCTGCTCTACTACGATCTATACAGACTATACAGTTAAAAAACAGTGTGTTTTTGGTTAAAAACGCACAACTTTACTCTAAACAGACAGTAAAAAACTTACCGTAACAAACCCTTTAGTGCCTGACATGGTTTCTGATATTAACAGAGTTAAACCTGTATGTTCAGTTATCATCCTGGTGTACTGTGATTACATTTTCACTCAGTTTACACTAACCATAGCAACACTTTTTATTCTACAGACTGTACACATATGTGTACCATAGGCTATGATGGTTAATCTTTCGAAATATATGAATTCAATGTGTCACCATGTTAAAATGGCCCTTTTTGCTTTTTATAAAATAAAACAAATGAAAACAAACAAATTTGAATGAAATTTCTTTATATTTCTTTCATAAAATACATATTCCAAAATTTTTAGGAACATAAAATGCAACAGATTGTGACAAAAACATCAATTTTTTTGCAATTTACCAAATTCGTCAATCCAGTTCTCAGTGGAACCCCGAACCCCATGGAACTCGAGGAAGCAAGGTGATCCCATGACACAAAGGTATAATTGACATTTGCTACACATGAAGCGGCTTCGTCTCTG
>JAVFBZ010202852.1:13581-32721 GCA_032466195.1 Katharina tunicata
CAAGGGTGGTAATCCTGTGCCCTGGTACTCTCTGAATTAAGGGGCGTTAGGAAGTTAATATGATTTCCTGTAAATGTCCCTGTGTTTTGTTTGTTGTCAGAATTGTCAAGGCTGGTAATCCTCAACTTTTGTGGTATTTAAATATTGCGTAAATTATTTTGAAAGAATTCTGATTAATATCATGTTTAGTTCTATCCATGCTAAATAGTATAATTGACTTATGTATTTGATCAGGATCAGTTGACATGTTGGGGAAGTGGTAGTGCAGAGGAGTTGATTCGGCCCTTCCTCTCCTAGAAACGATTGTGACCAGGCTATCACGTGGATGACACGACTAAGGAACACTTATCATAGCTATTCAAGAAAGACCTATTCACATACTTAGTTATAAAACTAAAGCTATCCTCTAGTATATGTGTAAATTGCTCTGGAATTTGGCTTTGTATTCAGACATGTAGGATTCAACCATTTTAAACTATTTCTTTAAGTTACTTTATATTCTTATCATACTTCTTAATGAATATTCTTTTGTTATATTTACTTTATGGCAATGGAGTAGATTCATCATCTTTTTGTTAAAGCTACACAATTGTTTCAAGTATCAGTAGTTTTAATTTCTTGCTGAGATCATCTTTTCTGAAAGCACTGTTCTTTCCTAACCCAGGTCATGCCATTGTGCAGTTTCACTTGAGCTATTGAAGGCTGTATTTGATTCGACAATTCCCTTAAGCCAAGAACCAATCAGATGGCAGAAACATGAGGATAATCTGAGTCGGCCAGTGGTTCATCAGAGGAACCTCCGACTATTAATCGTGTTGGCAGAATTAATAAAAGTAACTTGACTGGCTTGCCTTCATCACGACCTACATTCATGAACAGGAATCAAACACAGCAGACATGTAGATCTAGATCAATAGTTAAACCCAATGGTATTTTTATTCCATTTGTCCTAGATAGGGAGGAAGCTTCATGTGACCCAGTGCTCTCTAATCTAAGGGGCATCACTCGGGATGCAGATTTGTTGTGGTTTCTTACCCATTTTGGTCTGGCACACAGTCATGAGTGAAATAACCATAAGTATGATATAAAATCCCAATCAAACAATCCTAGTTTGGTTTCATCTAAAGCATTTATTACATGGGAAACATACAGGGAGTTTGAATATTGGGAGCTGACCAACATGTACTGTTTGTTGGTCATCCTATCAAAAACTTCAGTTAAGACACTGGGGATAACACAGAACAGTTTAACTTGTGTCTTTTTATGTTGAATAACTGCATGTACTCTTCTCTGGGTTTCTCCCGGTCTTTTTTGTCCATTTGTTTGAAAATTAGTTGTTGAAATTTTTGGTTAATGCACTCTAGTGAACATAATGGCAATGCAAAATTGCCATAGAAGTCAAATAAGAGTGCAATGTTCAGTCGTCTCCCTGAAATAATGTAGAGTAGCTGATGTTGGGTGACCTCCCTGTCATCCTCACTTTTAATCAATGTGCCGATCACGGATCTACCATCTGGTTGCCCAGCACTGACATACTGTCTATTCTCAAGACCATTCAGTTTAATCTTGTACGTGTTTTCTAACTGAATCGAAACCTTCAAGCTCAATACGACCTAGATATGGCCTTACACCGACATCATTTCACTTTGTAGGGCAAAGACATGCACTAGTGACATGTTGCCAATTTACACGGGTCAATCCCGTAGGAGAAAATCCTAAAAGGTCTGGTGCAAGAAAGTGCAGATGAGATTCAACCAATGTATTTGGGTGAATGTTAGTAACCTAGTCACTGGTGGTTCATGCTGCTCAAATATCCAACACATGAGCTCTTCATACAATGCAAGACTGATTTTGTTGACATCTTTTCATCTTCATTAATTAAATCTTTAGACGGAAAAGATTATCAATGCCACTATTGTTGTTTTAAACTCGAGTTACTGATTAAAAGCATTTAAATTAAACAACTACAGTATCTTGCTATTAATCCAGTTGGCTGTGGGGAGGTTTAGAGGGCACCAGGATGGCCTGTTGTTCAGAGGTTTGTTTTGACGGAGCTTCTTGTGCCCTGATGCTCTTTGCTAAGATACATCAAGAAGCAGATTTGCTTGTGGCTTCCTGTTGTGTGTCTAGTTCTCTTCAGGGTGATTTATCTTCACCTAATGGGCTAGGAATGAGTGAATTACCCTAAGTATGACAAACCCCTGCACAAGCAATTGTTGCCAGAGACGTTGAAACTTCAACTAACAAATTTGTGACCAAAGCAGATAATCACATTTGTTTACATGAAACATCGTGGTGTATTGTCAACATGATACATATCTCTGTTACTCAGTGGATGTCTTAATAGATTAAGAACATCTTAATGGAAAATTTTCCCCAACTTGAATTCCCAACATCTTGAATTGGTATTTTATCTTTGCATGACCATTACTCTCAATATGTATTCCTTCCTCACTTGTGAATAAACATATCTGCATGATAACAACAATTTGTGTTCATTTTTAAGTTTATTACATCTGATGCAAGCCATTTTGTTGCAAGTACCAAAAGCTTGATAATCTTGGTATATAGTTTGGAACACACAAAAAAATAAACAAGATGTGACCTGGTTTTTATAAACGTTATTCTGAAGCAGTTTATAGTAGATATTTTTCTGCACAATTGTGTTTTCAAATACCTAAATGCTGTTCTTTCTTGTTCATGGTTCAAACTGACTGTACACTGATCTTTTTTTATATGTCGTACTCAGAGGTATTTCACTGATGGCGCATGTAATGGCCCCCTCGGTAAGAAATGGTTTTGGTGCACAGGTACAAAATCTGCATCGAAAATCATCAAACTACATTTGCTTCATCCTCCCACCTTTCTTTTTTTGGCTGTACCCAAATTGCACTCTCAATTGTTTTGTGGTAGGGCCCTTAAACACAGCTTACGCTATCCTTAGAGGACTAGAATCTGCCAGGTTTGTTTGATTGGGGTTTTATGCCGTGCTCAACGTACCCACCCTGGAATCTGCCTTGTAATAACATGTGATGTATACGTCCTTAATTTCTCTGATTCTTCATCAAGGACATAAAAGAACACTTAAAAATAAGATGTAATTTGTTTTTTATTGTTAAAAATCCTACAGACATTTTCAATTGTTTCAAAAAAGGTTTTACTTGAGACAAACCCAAACAGGAGGACGAGCCTGAATATCATGCATTATTATAAAAACGATTCCTATGAGGTTCAAGTGGTCAGCTTTTCATGCCTTGCAAGTGCTTAGCTTGCAAACAGATTGTAGTTTCAATGTGTAGGTATAGGACCAGTTATTAACATCTGATGTTCTTCCATTTGACAAGTGAACTTTTTCGCAAGCTTGTTTATCCCATTGACCGATCATGTAGACGCAGAAACCATCTTAGTTTGGATAACTTGATAAGTAATATGTTCAACCCTACAAATTTATGTATTTTTAAAAAAGTTTTCTTTCTGTCGTGAAGTGAGCACCAGTATTTTTCTCTGAAAACTCTGTTATGAGTTCCTACATTGTCATAATATAAAAAGAATAATATCGGATATATATTTTGACACATTGATTAATACTACAATAAATAAGAATTGAGTCTAGATTGATAGGCCAGATTATATCATGATAAGAAGAAGAACTGTCGTTTATAAAAATTCCACACATCATAGTTTCCAAATGTTCGGTGTATTCTACTGTTTAAGTTATAGAAGTTAGCAAATTCTTGATCAAATTTAACAGTATTGGTAAGGCCACACCAATTAATTAAGTTGGATTAAGGGCCCCATTATCTGCTTTTTTGCAAATCACAATAAAAATTTTAAATTAATTTCAATATTGTTGTCTTTAACGTTTTACTGGGTGGTTTTCTGCTATAAAAAGAATTGAAAAAAAAGTCCCGTCATTTAGCAGTGAGAAGCATGTTTCACCTCGTACAAAATACAATATACATGTATATTGGTTTGTATATGCATTTAGTGTTTAATCACATTTTAATTTATATAAAAGCTTTCTTTATTTGTTTGAGTTGTCTTTCATTTTGAGTATTGAAATGTTTCTCAAATGATCAATACAAATTGAGATATACAACCGTTCTCAGATTTTTTTAATTATTTTTTTTCCTCACGCTCGCCTCCAACCCTAATTTCACCTTAAAAACATTCAAATGTTTCTTGTTTTTATTCCCCCCTCTGCATTTTCCATCAAATCCGCTCATAATCCAACTTATTTAATTGGTGTGGTCTATTTTATGGGTATATTCTGTGTCAGAAGACTGAAGTGTTAAATCGATTTGGTAAATGCAGAGTTGAAATCAGTCATTTCAGAAACTATTTGTACTTATATGCTATTGCCATTAATTTATTTTATAATAAGACTGTGCCCAAAACAAGACCCTCAAATAATAAATATATCTTCAAAATGATACATTACGCAAACAATTCATTCACATCTATGAGTGGTTACGAGAGGTCCATTTCTCAAAGCCATTGTGACCTCAATCACATGTAGTTAACTGGGCCCTTGTCATACGGATGGACTGGTTAGTAAAGGATGTACAGGCTTTATGAAATAGATCATAGTACTTTCTTAATCCATTCTGAGATAGAATTAGTTAACAATTGTAGAAATATGGAAATAGCTCTGTGCTTTTCCATTTAGCTCGTTAGTTCTGTACATGGACTGCTGATAAAGTCTAAAGAGGTCGCGAGTACAACCCAGATGACGTTTAGCTCACTGGTATATGAAAGCTGGGAGATAATTGCACACTGTAGATAAATCAGCAATAGTCACAGAGGGTCGGGATTTAACATGGGTTAGAGCGCCAATAATTTAAATTACATCATTTCTTCCATGGATACAAGTTCATTCTCAGCTAGAAACAATCTGAAACAGATAAAAAATGACTATTCCTCAAACTGCATTTCTTCTATATTAAAATCTTTTCTACGTTGATAGAATGATTATGATAGATGAGCCAATAATTAGAGTCTCGATAGTGTTTTATGACGACCGTGAAGAATTAATATAAAACACCACAGTGATACTAAAGGCATGGTAGTATCAGACCTTGGTGGAATTTTAAACTGTATGTCAAGTAACGTTATTCAAAGGTATAAAGAGTAGTGTGGAGATTTCTTCCTTATTAAGTAATATTAAACCACTGTTACATTTTGGCTATAGGTCAGACTAATACTGCATGATCTACTGTTGATCAAAATTATCACATCATAGTTTATACATCTGGATATATTTCATGAGTGGCATACCAACAGAAGAATGTTAAATACCTCTTCAACAAGTCCAGCAGCTATAGTGTGTCCGTTGCTTCGTAACATAAACCGCCCCAGATCCTTGAAGTCCTTGTAGAGCTCTACACACACAGGGCGTTCTAGTCCTAGCTCAATCACAGCATTGCTATTTTTGGTCAGACACCTGTAAAACACATACGTAGTTTGTACATTTGACAAATAGTACTTTGAACAATCTTATTTTGCGGCAAACATAAACAATGCCTTTGGCCTGAAAACCACAATCAAATACTTTGACAATCAGTAATTGATAGCTCCTCACACAAGACAATATTTCAACAAATTATATTTAGTGTCCCTTTTAAAATAACTTGACAATATTTTCATCTCACAAGGCTACATTTTCTGATTTTTTGATGAAAGAAACGTGATACTCACTTGGGTCTTTTTTTGACAACTTCTCCTGTAGTTTTATGGAGTTGAGAAATGAGACGTTTAATCACAGCCGGTTCACTTAGAGACTGATAATGGAACACCACCTGAGGATCAAACAGGTATAGGTATGTAAAAAACTAAAGGTGAGATTTCTGAACACGTGTTATTATGAGATTGAGAACAAATATGGAGAAATACATCCACAATTTGTGTTAGTGTTCACAGTACTTTACGGTCTATAATAATGAGAAGAAAGGCCTGTTTTGTTTAAACCAGTTATAGAAAAAAAAACATGCTCCTTGCAACATTATTTTTAATCAACCATCGGCACGCAAATCTCAATATTGATTTCATTTTCAAGAAAGGACTCGACGGTTTAGTACTTCACACCTCAGTTCAAGAAAAAAACAAGTTCCTTATCCAAAGTTCTAAATGCCTCAAACGTATTAAATTATAAAATGGTACAGACAAGCCAAAGAGGTGCATGTAGTTTAATGATCATTCTTTAACCTTACCGGGAATCCTTTAGTCAAAGGGATTGCTATATTAAATATCACTATTCTGGCTCGGACACGGCTAGCACTTTGTATAGGGTTAGAAGGGTCACATAAAATACTACCTGAAAACAGAGATCAGTCCACTCAAACACAATGAACAAATACAGGACATGCAGTTTAATGCAGTACATTTATATAACCTTTACTTCATCAAGATTTACATTTGTTCAAATGTGATACGACTTTTTCGACTACAGTCACGTGGATTGCGGTCAAATTTCATTGAGCTGGTAAGGTAAACAAAAGTTGTGTTTTTTGCCTGGCATTAGTTTTCAAATAAAGTTAAGTAATGGATCATGGGGCATCAGAACACCATCTAGGCGCAAGCAGATATTTAGGGTAGAGTGAAGCGCCAAGTCAAAAGTGCCTACTTAAGGCCTTCAGACCATAACACCAACACCCATGTAAATAAGGGAGATCAGACTGTCAATGAAACTGTTGCATTTTGGGATAGAAAGAAGATAAACAAATTGATTTGTTTGAGATTTTACGCCATGCTTATGGTTATTTCACTAATGCCGGCATGCTAGCTCGTCTTTAGAAACTTTCTTGTTTTAATGATGTGACCCTCCTTGTACACAATCTAGACATTTCTTTGTAATTCTATAACAATAAAAGAGTGTAATTACTTACCTAGTGTTACATTATTAATATCAATGCCGGTGATGGTGAGGCCTACATGATCCCCAGCAAATCCGTACATGGAGCTCTGGGCCTCAACTGTCACTGCCTTCACAGTACACAGCTCCCCAGCAGGCATCACTAGAGCCTTCTCCCCACTCTGTATAACACCAGACTCCACACGCCCTGACACTGTCGAACCGCCAGTTATACCTTTAAAGATGTCTCCCACGCACAGACGGAATGGGCGATCAATGGGGCGTGATGGAGGTCGAAACTGATCTGAGAAACAGCAAATTAATGATTCTTTTCAGTATGTGTGTTCATTTATATATTAATGACTTACATGACAGCACTGTATTGTTGGTGTTTTAGCAGAAAACCAAGAGGAAGTCTCTTAAAAACCACTACTTGATTTATTTGATTAATGCTCAATTTTATAGTCAACATATTTCACTGATATGTTGACGTTGTTACCATTATGTATGGAGAACACCAGCCAGTTACCCCATAAAAAGACCTGCAATCTCCGCAGCCACCGAAAACTTTATATTTCCATTCCAACCAATCAGAATTTCAACTCTAACCATATAAACAGGTTAAAACCCTACACTGAAAGTAACAGTCAATTAGGCAAGTTTAAGATTTTGAAGTCCTAAGAGGACTTTTAAAGATATTGGTATATTTTGAACTTACCTATTTGTTTATAGAGTGTAGTGCCATGGTACCAGGTTGTGAGTCTAGGCTCTGTAGGGGGCTGTGCTAAGTTTTCCCCACTGAGGCCACTACAGGGGATATACCACAAGTCTGAGTCCTTAAAACCGGCCTGTTTTAAAAACTGACGCAACTTTTGAACAATATCATTAAACCTGGTCTCTGACCACTCCACAGTATCCATTTTATTGATGGCTACAATTAACTGAGACACACCTGCCAAATATAACCAAAATGTAGTGAGGGTATAACAACTGTGTAATAGTTTAAGGACTTGATGTGTAAGTCTTATAAATGTCAATCTTTTAAACACCATTGCTTACAAGCATAGGTGAAAAAGTAACATACCTGGCTCTGGTTGTGAGTATGGCTCTGGTAGAGAACTGTAAGTGCACAGATAATCTTCACACATATTTAGTAAATATTTGTATCAAATCTATTTAAAATATATAACAATGTTCTTTATTTGTGAGTGAAATGACAACCTCGAAAATAAAGTCGGTTAGATTCAAGTCAGTTAAAAAAAACGGTCTAAGGTACAGAACCAATTTGTATCCAACATGTTATAAATCTGGCCTAAATGTATGTCTGTTAAAATAAAGTAATAGATTGTCTATAAATGCTCCAATTAAAAGAGATTTTTACACTCTGACCATTCAATAATCGGCCAAAATCACAAGTTTGTGATGGGGGTGCCATGCTGCCGTGTGGATTTCAATAAGTCGAAGATGTGGCATTTATCTGTGGCTCTGATCCTGATCAGAACTGGGTCCTTCTAGTTTAACTAAAGGCTGTTATCCCAAGGGTTGACAAAGTTTGATTGTGGTTTTACAATGTACTTAAGGTTATTTCACTCATATGACAGCATGCCAGCCCAATGAGTGATGGAAATCACCGCAAGCAAAGCCAACAATATAGATTAGAAGATGCCACAAAACATTTACAGGACAAAAACAGGACACCACAATAAATTGGCTTCCTGATGGCAGAAGAGGGGGTTCACAAAGAGCATGTATCAGTATTAGGTTTAAACAGATTTACCATAACACATTTTCATTGATAAACATGGTTCAAACTGAAAGGAAAAGCTGTGTGCCAGTTACCTAGGGAGCGGACTAAAAGAGCATGTTCTCTTGTTTGACCACCCGTCTCAAATCCTGTCTCGAATTCGCCACGTGTAGCATTTACAACTAAAACACCAACATCAGCTTGAGCGGCCCCTGAAAATACAAAAAAAAAACACCTTGTTCATAAAGTCACCTTATCAAACAAAACAACAAGAAAGGTTGGATTATCACAGAATAAACAACTTTACCTAATTTTGATTTAACTCAAAAAAAAATAAAAAATCTTAGGTATTCTTAAAAGAAATGGCTTCTCATAATTATCAAGTTAATCAGAAAAAAGCAACATGAGATACACTGGGGCTAACTGAGCCCTGGGACTTGTGGGCAATCTTTTACACAACATTACTAGGGCATTCTCAATATATAACATCAGCAATTTATACATATTCACTTTTATTTTGATATCCAGATAATGAATCCTCGTTAATATTGACATACCTGTAATCATATTAGGTATGAAGTCTTTGTGACCTGGTGCATCCAAGAGGGTCACCGATTTAGTGTCTGTCTGAAAGGAGGTCTGAGCCACATCCATTGTAACACCTCGAGACCTGTCAAGAACATACATACAGAGAAGTGAATAACCGTGACAGAGTTTGGTTTGTTTGATTGGTGTTTATCGCAGACTTAAGGTCATTTCCCATTATATGAGTACGTGCCAAACCAATGGGTGAAAGAAACCACCCTCAACAGTAACAGATTTTTGATTGATTGATTGATTGATTAGTGTTTTACGTCACAGAGTATCAGATTATGAAGACATGATCATACTTTAATACAGGAATTAAAACTACAGCCCTGAGATCAACAAATTGTTCAGATTATATATTTTATTTATTTTACTTGATTTCTTAAATAAAATTTGATCATGTATTAAATGATTTTTGTTGCTCTGTTTTTCATGAGATGGCCTCACCTCTCTTCCTCGGTTTCGTCTAAAACCCAAGCATAAGCGAATGACCCCTTCCCTAATTTCTTAGCTTCCTGTTCGTATTTGTGCATAGTTCGTTTATTTACAGTTCCTAATTGATAAAGCAGATGACCCATTAAGGTACTCTTGCCTGCGTCTACATGACCTGCCAAAAGAGAATGGACATTAAATGATGTTAATTTATGTCTTAAGAAAAATTAAAAGCTAATTTTGTCTAGCATCAAAGATTATAGCAATTATTATTCTGGATGTCTGCTAAGTAAAAAATTCATATGATAAAGCGTTATTATAAATGTTAATACCACTTGCTTTAACAGAGCATATATGAATTTACAGAGCTAAATGCCTGTAAAAAGACTACAAGTAGACAGTTTAGCCAGCTCAAAATTACAAGTTATAAGTTCAGCTTAGCCATATGAAAACAAATAAGATTGAAAGAAATAGAATGAAACACAGCCTGCTACAAACAGAATAATTTAAGCTGCATCACAGCAATGCTACATGTAGAACAGTTGTATTAATCACACAGGGAATTGAATTTGAGACAATTTAAATGTTTGGCTTTCAATTAAATTGATGTCTCTGTCAGGAGATATTTTAATTTCTGAACCAAATGAACATACCTATAACAACGAGATTGATCAGATCTTTTCCCTCCTGACGTTTTTTATATTCCTCTCGGAGTCTTGATGGATCTTGTCTATTTCTGTGAAGAACAACAACAGATCCATATTTGACAGCACACAGTAAGTTTACCACAGACCTACTACTTATAGTTCAAAGTTATGTGTGTTGACCAACAGTATGGAACAATTGAAATATGTGCAAATAATGTGTTTCTCATCAAATCTGGCGTTATTAAATTATGAAACTAAAATAATGAGTTATATACAATTGATTGACTGGTGTTTAACATTGTGCCCAAGTTTATTTCACTTATATCACGTCAGGTGTGTTCCAACAGAAAGAATTGACAGAAATTCAACCAAATTATGTCGCTTCAGGTGTTAGCTCTGCTGGAAAGATTACAGATAACATTTCTTCAGGGCTAAGTGTGTGACAGTATGACTAAAAGCTCTAAACAGACTGCCCATAGCAAAAAGGTAGTTATAAGAATAATTGAGTTATATAACATTATTTTATCAGCAAAGTTTTATCAGCAAAGTTATGATATGTGGTTAAACAAAATAACAAACGTGTACTGACTTTGTAGATTTTGGTATAGCACCCACTGGTTTATCGCCATCACCGTCCTTTATAAACCCTACAGGGGTCACTTCACTCGACTTCCCCTTGAGGTCCAGATTGGACAGGCCAGAAATAACTGCATCCGTCTCCATAGCAACAGCTTTAAAACCCACATTGTTATCTGAAAGAGAATCAGATTACCTTTACTGCATTTCACAATCACAGTAGACAGAATAATCTATCTGGATATCTTTAACACAATGCATTATAGGTCGCACTGTTAGTTTTCAAACCCAAATGTGTGATTCTATTATTTCTTGCTCCTCACCTGTTTACGTCAATATCCATTTGTTTATTAAGTGATACTAGATGTACAAGCCCCATTTTATTCCCAGCAGTGAATGGACCCATCTTCTATCTGTCTATATTTTACTTCAGAGTATGTTACAAACTAACTTTTGTTGTCTTTGTCTCTAATTTTGCTCAACTTTTTTTTCTGGTTCAAAATTGTTAACTCTTTCCCAAATATCTTCTACACGGCCCATTTTATATGATCTCAAGGTGCTTAATTCTCTTTCACTTTACTTTTGCGTCAATGATTCCCTGTAAATTATTACAAACATTGGTGTATCTGTCGGTCTTACAGGTACTTTAATTCATATTTCCATGAGTTCTGTTTGTTTTGTTGATTGGGGTTAAACACCGTACTTTATGTTATTTCACTTAAATGACGGCGTGCCAGCCCAATCGTGCAAGGAACCACCGTAAATTACGCTAGCAACATGCAAGAAAGGGCAAAACATTTATATAACAATGACATAACAGGACACCACAACAAATCGACATCCTGAGCCCCTTAGCTCAGGAGACCACCAGGGCACAAGAGGCTCCCGCCCAACCACCCGTTCATGAGTTCCGACTTTAAAAAGAAATTTAATTCCTTCTACCTGTTTCTTTTGTATTTTTGGAATCACTTTGACGACTGGTGACTTTAGAAAAATCTGAAGCTTTGGCGACTGCTCGGTCGCCTGCCTTTACTGTAACAACGCGAGGAGCAGGGTCCTTCAACCTGTCTTCATTCGATGTTACCATGGCGACTCGTGAGGGCGGATCCTTCAAGATGATGGTGGGTGGATTGGCAGCAAAGACCCCTGTAAAGTAATGTGTGTTACATACCGTAAATCACTCAAAATTTGGGATAACCAAAAATTGGGATAAGCGGCAATATCATAAGAGCCGGTCGTTAACCTCCTGTGGTGCGCTAATCCCTGCCAATCAGACATACATGCCTCTTAAATAAACACAAGTGCATGCATGGCTAACCCCCTGTGGGACGTAACATTCATTGCAGACCTCATATTTTCACGCGAATAGTCTTTCAGTTTAGTGGAGGCTATATATATACGCAAACGAAATTTCAGGCCAATGGTAAACAAAACTTTTTGACCAACTGGCTTTTGATCGATTGAATTTGCTTCCAATTTCTTTTTTTGTTGTTGTCTAATATATGGTTTATCGTATTTGGAGCGGGTTTAATCAATTGGGACATGGAGTTGTGTTTACGGATAGCTTTGCCTTTATTAGAAAATGAGAATTTTTTTAAATAAGGAAGATAAGGAAGATAATTACTCTAGGAAATGCAAATACAGTTTAATACACACAGGCAGCCAATGAGTACACTACACAGTGACACTTCATATCTTTTTCGGCCAATCACAGCCTGAACTATGCAGCTGTGTGGGACTGTCACTAAGGATATCTCCCTGTAGTGAAAGCTATTCCTTGCAGAGTACATGTTAATCCCATTCACAACAGCAATTAAATCGGTCTTTTGTCTTCATTCTAATTGATACACAAACACAAGAATTGCACAGCAGGGTAGTTAGTTTCTGAACTTTCCCCCCAAATTATGAGTGATTTACGGTAATTTATTTACAATGAAAGCAAAAGCATGTGGTGCTGACAACACATTCCTCTTGAGTCTTAAAGCCTCAGATAAATCATTACTATTCATTTTTCCAATATACATACCAATTCGATATATATTTAGAAATGTACAGAATAAAAATTTTGCATGCCTCAACCAGGATTTGAACCCGGGTCTCTGGTAAGCAGGTCCAGTGCTCTGATTGACTGAGCTACAGAGACTCGCAGGAAAATGACCACAACTGTTCATCCAAGCAATGGCTGCAAATCTTTCTCTGCGACAAGCACTGGCACAGGAACACTGAATAAGGGCCTTTTTGTTTATCTAGACATTACCCACAAATGTGTTTATTGTTTGGGTAATTCCGGAAATCTGGTTCTGGCATATATATAGTATATGACCTTTATGTATAAAACAGTTTTACAGAAATTGGGCAGATAAGCAAACAGACAGAACATACAAATATTACATTGTGGAAAGAACTGTAAGAACATTTAATTTTATCATTGATCCTCAATCATGATCAAACCGATTCAAACATTGAGTTTGCAGACATTTAGTGACAGGAATTCTATCTTCTGGAAGTTAGGATAATCTGGTAGAGCAGCAAGTTATTGCTCCCAGGGAGCTTTGAGTTCTACAATGTCCTCTATGTGTCTGTCTCTGGAGTACAGGGCTGGCATCTACCAAGCCCTTCCAAGTCCACATCAGGATTAACATTTGATAAACTGTGCCACAGGTTAGATGTACAAGTAGGTAGATATAATAAGGTTGATCGCGGCAACTGACTGTGTTCAAAGTGTAACTTAGGGGTGATTGAGGATGAATTGTCCCACCTTTAACCACTTACATGCGTCGGGTTCTGTATATTAAGAAGTACTACCATAAGAAACCTTCAATACAACTTTTATCAACACCGAATGTATGTATTATTATGTGTGCCTATAGGCTGTGTGCTTACGGTCAATAAACTACTTCTACTACATGTCATAGCTTATCTTTAAATGGCAATCACATTCCACATAATCACAACCTTATCAAACCATGCATTAAATGCACATTCTTCAGGTAACGAGTACTTACTTAAGGTTATTTCATTTACATGAGTGCACACCAGCCCATTGGCTGAAGAAAACCACCCTAACACAAATTGGCTTTCTGGTGCTCCTTATAGCTCATAGAGCAGCCGGGCACAGGAAGCTCCTGCCAACCACCCGCCATTGTGGTTTGACGACACTTTGATGAAAACAGTATGTTTTTTGGTTTGGTTTTTATGCCATTCTTTACTTATAAGGTTACTTGATCCTTGTGACAGTGTGCCAGCAAAATGGGTAAAGGAAATCATGTCAATGTCATCAAATAAAAATACTACAAGAGAATTACTGAATGCAAACCAAGACACCTGACAAGTCAGCTGATGGATCCCGATACGCCCTTTACCTGAGAGAGCTACCACCAACGACGAGCAACGATACAAGAGAATTGCTGTGGTCATTTATTTAAGTCTATTTATATGTCACAAAGCCCATATGAAAACAATTAAAAACTGGTTAATTTGCTTTAAGCAACTTAGAGGAAGTCCTACATTTATTTGAAACTTTGAACACTGCAAGTTCTGGCAACTGTCCAGCATTTTCTTAACCACTTTGTCAAGTAACATTGATTTCCCGAGGCCAGGTGACACAAAGTCTATATTATTTATAATAATTTATACACACAATTACCAGTTTTGGAATATTTTATTGTTGGTTTTAAAGTTATTTACAGATACTTGAAAATAATAGTTAAACATATATAGACATATGCAAAACATAAAACATATCAATTTTTTTTGTTTGTGCATAAATGACATAATTTTATACATTAACATATATAGACATATGCACAACATAATATGTATCAATATTTTTTTTTTACTTTTAACATAAAACTGTGCTTATCAATTTACCTGTTCTCATAAAGAGTGTGTTATCAAAAAATAACTTATACACGTTTGTTTCACTTTACAAACAATTAAAAAAAGACAGCATAAAGATGGCTGATTGAGTATACTTTTGGAATGTTGAGCTTAAATCCATTGGCAGTTAATCAATAATATAACTTCTAGTCATTAGTCCTGGAATTTTCCAATGTCTGGATTGTAAAAATAACTTCACCATGATAAGAACAATGGTTGAATTAAAAACATCTTTGTAAGGTCCTTTTACTTCAGAAGTAGGCAAACATAAGTGTGGACAACTGGACAAATGTCTGATTGATGTTCAATGCTGTGCTCAAGTCTATTTCACTTATATATAGAAGGCGATGTATTCCAACAGGTGGCAGTGAATTAATGTTAAGCGATTTCAAGTATTAACTCTGTTGGAAAGATAATGTTCCTCCAGTGCCAAGTATGAGAGCAATGAATAGATGTAAACTGGAAACATATTGCTGACAGCCAGAGGTCATGTGAGACTTATTGTGCTCATCTGCTGCATCTCTCATGTCTGTGTAGGGGGTAGGGTTAGCCTTATGACTTGCTTTGGTTAAAGTTACTTTTATTCAATTTCCACATATTGCTTTGTAAAAGGAATAGACATTCATTGTTTTTGCTATTTCTTACATCAATCTTTATAAGTTTACAAACAGCTGATACACTGAAGAGTGAGTATGAACAATTATTACATTTAGTACATACATGTATATAAACATTTTGATTTGATTTTTGATTTTCATGTTTTAAATAAAACTGTTGGTGAATGTTTTACCGAGTATTTGGTAAGAATTTGGTAAATGGTCAGAAACATGACTGATTTGTGGATTTTGTTATGTAATGGGTTTTCTACTGTTTGCAGTGAAGGCCTCTTTCTGTTTAACTTTAACAATATCATCCGGAGAGGGAGAACTGAAGTCAAACGGAACACATGGAGCAATAACAGCTGGCGGTGATAATGATTTATGTCGACGTTTTGCTTGCCTTTTGTAACAAAATGATGGAAACTTGAAACCTCCAGCATCTACTGACCGACACAATATTAAGGTTTTCGACATAACTTGCCCGAAAGCAGTTGACGCTGACTGTAGTTTATGGTTGACAATATAAGGAGAGAAGTGAAATTCTGAGGTCAGAGTAACGTCAGGAGTATCTGAGTCATCCTGAATCTCCATGAGGTCATTAACAGGTGATTCTCTCATTACTTCCCTTACTACTGCTTCCCCAGGTGTGTCAGGTTTCACCTTCACTAAAGCTTTTGTCAGGTCAATAACGCCAGACTTCCAACCACTGGAATGTTCACTAATGGAATCAACATCAGGATATACAATTACCTCAGCCACACCACCTAAACTAGTTTTGGACGAGTCAGATTTAGTAGCAAATTGTCCATGTTTGAATGATTGCTGTTTGCTTGATAATTGTTGGTTTCTTGAACCCTGTTTGCTTAAATCTGATAAAGATGGTTGTTTTGATGAATGCTGTTTGCTTAAATCTGCTAAAGAAGATTGTTGTGATGAATGTTTTTGGCTTAAATCTGCCAAAGATGGTTGTTTTGGTGAATGTGGTTTGCTTAAATCTGGTAAAGGCGGTTGTTTTGATGAATGTTTTTTGCTTAAATCTGCTAAAGATGGTTGTTTTGGTGAATGTGATTTGCTTAAATCTGCTAAAGGCGGTTGTTTTGATGAATGTTTTTTGCTTAAATCTGCTAAAGATGGTTGTTTTGGTGAATGTGGTTTGCTTAAATCTGCTAAAGATGGTTGTTTTGGTGAATGTGGTTTGCTTAACTCTGCTAAAGCTGGCTGTTTTGCTAAATGATTTACCCTTAAATCTGCTAAAGACAGTGGTTGTGTGGAATGCTTTTTGTGTAAATCTGCTAACGATGGTTGTTTTGATGAATGTTTTTTGCTCAAATCTGATAAAGAAGGTTGTAATGTTGAACTTTGATTCTGATTACTAACATCTTCAAGAGATAATTTTGCAATTTTAGATGGCACACCAGACACAAGATCTTTGGGCTTTGATTTAAGTTCTTTATCTTTTATCTGGTTCTTTTTCACAGAGCCAAATTCACGGATGACAGCTACCGACAGCTTCCCCATCTGTTCCCTCAATTTATCTTCAAGTTTGACCACACCAGATGATGGCTGACTACATGTGGATACTGTTGGCACAGCATGATTTACTTTCAAAACGAGTTCACCAGCTTTGTGTCCAGGGTGATGTGGAACCAAAGCAGGGACATCCCCGTACTGTGCTGGACTTTTGGATCCTACAGCTTTTTTCAGCATTCCTAGTGGACTGTGAAACCTGAACACCTGATTGTTAGCTTTGATACCTACAATATTTTCAGGCTGAGTTTGATAGTTCTTATGCTTAGTTTGCATACTAAACTGAAAATCAGTGTCATCAGTTTCTGAAACAGAATCATCTGAACTAAAACTATAACAATCTTCTTACCTTACCAGAGCCAAAATTTCAACACAAATTCAATAATGGTTACCATTTACGAGGTCAGGGTCCGATGAGTTTGATTAAATAGAGTGGACAACCATTGGTCAGCAGGTAGAAGATGATAAGATAATCAAGTGGAATGATAGAGCCAGGTCCAATCAGAACAGAGAAACAGAAAAGGCAAACTGTTAGCATTACACAGATCAAGATAACATAAGTTATTCATAGCATTACTTTTTTTCTGGACTATTGCAAGAAACAGTTTATTTGATAAGTGATAGCTGTAGCAATCAATAGAGGACAAAAATTAAACAAAATATTAGAGCCATTCTCGTTCACAATGATTACAATGTGTTTTGATCCTGGAGTGATCAAAAATATTGAAAAGAATTCATATGCTTTTCACTTTATAAAGGTCATACAAGCTGAAAATCCACACACCTTGAGAACGATTCCTTCTGTTTTGTCTGGGTTCTCGTTGAGGTTTCGGGGCATCTAAAACAACAATTGGGCACAAAACAAGTTATTGAAAGTGAGTATAACATTTTCTATCAGAGCAGGGAGCAACACATAGCAGACAGACAAAGAAATCTGTTACACTTGTCTAGTTTGGTCAAATATACAAAGTAGTGTAACTTTCTGTGACATGCAAAACTTAAAAGTATAAGATTAAAGCAGGACGAAACATATTCATGTTTTAGCATGTTTAGTCTTTAGAAACTCTGATGTCTGATGACATCACGGGTAATGTATCTACCTACTTGAATGAGGGGTACGGTAATACAACTGTAATAAACCTTTATCTCTAAATTTCCAAAGATTCAAAATTATGACGGTTTGCAAGCCCAATAGGTTAAGGAAACCACCCAAACTGTCGTTTGCAACATAAAAGATGCCACAATACACATTTACAGCACAACAAATTAGCTTCCTGATGCCCCTAAGCTAATAGAGCACCAGGGCACAGGAGGCTCCCACCCAATTAGTCGCATGAAACATAAAAGGGCATACCTTGCTGTGAGAGGAGTTTATCTAAGGCTCTGTGAGTGTCAAAACCCTGGGCTATAACTGTCTCTACTAAAAACTGTTCAGGAAACGTTTCTGCGACCACTCCGCGAATTTCCTCCAGACACTTATTTAACCGATCTATAAACATGAACAGAAATTAGCAAAATTAATAAGGCTGTTACGTCCAAGCTATAAAAGTCTGTAACTAAGGAAGTTGATCACAACCTTCAATAAATTGCATTTATGGTTATACATGTATTTATATATTTAACAATCCGAGGTGTGCAAAATTTGGTAGAAGTTTGAAGATAGTCAATTAATTTATTTTAAAGCTATGATGTCCACATCATATGAGATAGTGTAAAATACAGAATGGAGGCCATATTTAACAGTGTGCAGAATTTGGTGGAATGCAATCCCAGCTGTCATTTTAACAGGGGTAAATTACTTTCAAGTAATCGTGTTCACAACTCGTCTGAATATTGCAAAATATGTGATGGCTGCCTTTTCGGTATGCAGTGGAAAGGAATCCAATCTGTCTTCTTAACTAGCATGACAGGAGAAAGCACCATTCCAAGTGTGAAGGTAATCTTTTAAACTTTCAAGTGATTGCGCACACAGCATTGTAGTTATGAACACATGGAAAGCCAGAAGGCAAAACAGACAGTAGCATTTCCAAGTCTACCTCCCATTAACGTGGCGGGCGACATTGAAATTAAATGGAATTCTCATCATACTGTATTTCTCTTTAAATACCGATAGGTATTATATATATATAGCTACTGTATCTACATTTGGATCAACTAATTTAAGGCTGCCATACATGTACAGTACGACCCACATCAAAACGGAAGGTTAACCCGTTAACTAACGGATCTTTTACGCAACTGTAACGCATACCTAACGGGTAGTTAACGCGTTTTTTCGCGTGAACGGCCGTCTGTGTA
>JAVFBZ010202853.1:0-13648 GCA_032466195.1 Katharina tunicata
TGAGTCAGCCCTGTGGACGTGGCAATGCAAAGTGAGCAGAGCGCTGTAATGAGTCAGCCCTGTCGACGTGGCCCTGTTATGAGTCAGCCCTGTTGACGTGGCGCTGTAATGAGTCAGCCCTGTTGACGTGGCGCTGTAATGAGTCAGCCCTGTCCACCTGGCGCTGTAATGAGTCAGCCCTGTCGACGTGGCGCTGTAATGAGTCAGCCCTGTCGACTTGGCGCTGTAATGAGTCAGCCTTGTCGACGTGGCGCTCTAATGAGTCAGCCCTGTCGACCTGGACCTATCTGGGGTTCAAACAAGCTACATGTGGTTTCAGCAAGAAATAAATTTGGTCCTCTCTGATGATTTTAGCGCAATTAAAGCGCTGGCCTGATCGCACTAGAATGTGACATGGACTTTAGGATATCGAAGTTTTCAAAAGGACGAGTTAATAGTAATTTGAAAATTATTTGGGTGCTTTGAAAACACAAAACGCCACAATACGCACCCAAAGTTTGGATTTTTCAACTAATTAGTTTGCCTAGATTTTTACAAGATTTGATCCTTGTTCAAAAACTAAAACAGTTAAAATAAAAATTATTCATTGGGTACAAAGCTTGTACGGACCAAGATAAATCTAAATAAATTTAACGGAAAGAGGGCTGGCCATATTTGCTCACAAAGACTTGATCCAGCCGCGGTGAATGGCCTTGTTTGTAACGAGCCAACATTTTGAACCTTGCATGGGGTGTGGCTAACACGAGTGACGTCGGTACATCAAAGCGTGTTTGTGATTTGCCAGCAGATTGACACATTTTCAGGTTTTTTGTTGCTTTTAATGCTTTTAAACTACTTTTACCTTCAAACCTGGGGTTATAATTAACGGAATGCCTTTAGCTTCTTCTTTTTTTGGATACAATTATATATAATTCATGTGATTCTGTGAAAACCCAAAATACAGAATTTTGGGGTGCGTATGTAACTTTAAGTAAAATCAAATCCAATGGCTTTCTTTACGATCACTCGAGAGACACGGGAGATAATTATTGTTTTGGCCAGCGCGACACTTTTGTGTACGCTGATTCTAGGAATGTGTTTGTATGAGGTAACAGACTGGTAGTATTCACAGTTGTACATTGGTGAAACAAAATATGAACTCAATTCGTTCAAGAATGAACGTTTATCTGAAAGTGTTGGTCAACTGTTGCTGTTTTGATTAATATATTCAAATATATGGCCAAAATATTGTTCATAATAAAGTCACTAAAAGTTTGTGTAGTCAGAACGTTGTCATAAAATATATTTCAAGATTTATTGTTTAGATTTTGTTGCTCTGAGAAACGGAATAACAAATGGTGTTTTCTTTTTTGTCTTATGTACTTGCTTATATGCAGTGTTAATTTTCCATGCAGACGTCCATTGCTTTGTATAATTTTTATGAAAGATAACTTGATGTATATTATATATTCCTATTATACGCGTGGAGTATTACCAAACGTGTAGTGCTGAAGAAAAAAGGTGTGAGAGAACCTGAAGCATTTCATTAGGTTAATATTGAGAGGTGGCAGGTCATGATTAACACCTTCTTACACACTGTCAATCACGTTACATAATGTACCAGGTAGGTATCTTAACTAATTAGTTCATTTTTCACAACTGCCAAATTTATGAATTATAATGTAGATGTATTAGTGTTTCGAAGCATTCTTTTTTTAGAAACCATGAAAGCTTATTACACTAAGAGAAACCCAATGGAGAAGGGGAGGGGTGGGCTGGGTTAGAGTAACTGTTTTGGTTGGCCTAGATCTAGGATATATTCATTCAATGCGACATACCCATCCCAAATTAGGGGTTTTCAACAATTCATTGCCTCCATTTTAACCGGTTTTGATGTGTGTTCATATGTTGCTGTTATGTTGAAATAAAATTAAAAAAATCCAATGGGTGCAGTGCTTATAAGAGCCAGCGGAAATCCTGTCGCACTTCGAATAACCGTAAACAGGGGCGTCCATTTTTCCTCATATGTCTCGAAAAAACATGTGGTCTCACCGTAGTCAATGATATTATATGTAACATGAACGTGACCAGGTGTGATAGAAAATTGACACATCCTCGCTCAGCAGAATTTTAGTATCCATTTATTTTCTTGTTATTCTAAATCTTTCACTTAACCCACAAATCTGGGCGTGGAATTCAGAGAATTGTAACTTTTTGAGGAAAAAAGAACATATAACTCACCTTACAGAGAAAGGAATGTGCAACAGATTATTTGCTTATAAATAATCCATGAGAATATTCCCTTTTATATAAATAAAATGTAAATAATTAGTGAATATATACCTAGTTTCAGTTAAATTCAAGGGACAACAGTATCCATTAAATGGCACATAGGGAATGGAATTCCTTACTTTTGAAGGGAACATTTCTTGGAGTGTGTGGTTATCTGATAACACAAAATACGTAGTTTTTAGGTGCGAATATGACTTTAAAAATGTGACCAACAATTTGTGGTTAGATTAGTTTTGTGCAAAATCTTCCGGACAAGCGTAATTATGTAAGGATCCACATAAGCATATTTTCATTGTAAGACAATGAATTTATTTTGATGTCTACTCTGAACTCCTTGCCTGGAATATGAAATTGATATATACTCTACGTTTTGTTTCTATGAAAGAAAAACAAAGCAACTAAATATGAATATACATTGTTTACAACTGTCCTGCAATAGGATGGTGAAATGGGTTGGCTGCACTATTCCAGGATATTAGTGCTTTATTTCTCAGAATTGATGATTCAGTATAATAAAAATAACAGTTTAATAATAATTGTCAAAACAGTGAACTGTTGTGGTTTTTTTTCTGTACAATTTGTATTTGATTAAACTGTTTGTATGGTAATTAACATTATTTCATTCATATGACGGGGCACCGATGGAAATCACACTGGCAAGAAAAGCTTTTTCCACTGCACGTAAAATACGACGCCACGTCAAGTAGGTATCCGCCATCGCACAGAGAACTAGGGCACCTATAAAGATCAAGTCAACCACCCACAAATCATTTGGGGATCTATTTTTCTTGTGCATTATGTCTCTTACTGTGTTAAGCAATGACGTTAAAACTCTTATTAATCCACTTGTTTAATTATTCAAACGTTAATCGGTTTAAAAAATTACAAAGACCTGCGAGTGAAAGCATTTATCCTTACTGAAGTACGAGTTCACAAAAAGATAAAATCCCTTTAGTGAAAAAGATTACCGTAATGTTTTGTCAGATTTGGCCTGACAGATCTAATTGTACTACGTCATTAATGAGGTCACTCCGAAATCACGTGAGATAACGCAAGACTGGTAGCCTCCAGTACGCTGCTGTTAGTGGTATCCGATTGATGTGTGTCCACCTGACTCAGCCAGACATAATATAATAGAGTCCAGTGAGTAACGTTTTTCTTGAGTTAATCAAAGCTTGGATATATAGTCGGACATTCTGAATATCAGCTTTAAATTGGTCGACTTCGAAAAAAAGAGAGAAAACAAAATTATCGAGATAGAGATAATAATTTTTGTCTCAAGGTCGACCCGACCTTGTCATGGATTCTCCAGCACGCCGACATGCACACAAGGTGAGTTCAGATTAAACCGAACTCACACCTGATCAAGAGAAGCAACTCCTATCGATGAATGCTGGTACTTCAACTATGCCACCTGTACAGTTGACGGTCGGCAAACAAACAAGGAATAAATTTGATCCTGACACAGGTTCTAATTTAGCAACAGCCGTCTCGTCTTTTACACTAGGCGACTCGAATTTCTTTCATATTAAGACTCAGATGAATGAGAACATGTTTATCATATCCGCTTCAATAAATAAAATGGGATCTGTGTGGAGCAAACTGTCGACGGACATAAAACGCCCTTCTGTGTCCGACCCGTGATCGTAGCAACAAGCACCCTAGAATAACAAAAAAATTAAAGTTCTAAAGAGTCCTGTGATAGTTTATAGGGTGATTTTGTAAATCCTACTAATGTTGATAACAGTAAGGATGTTGACTTACTGGAAGAAATAGCGAATGACCTCAATGATCAGGAGCGCACAAACAAATCTGTTCTACAAGCCCTGGCCGATATTGTCAAACATTGGTGGGATGACAAGCTGTCAAAAAATAAATTGATCAAAAATTGTATCAAATACCGGTATTGCTGTCACACAAGCTACCAGTTTTTTTTTATTAAACTTGGTACAACCCCTAACTGTGTTTTGACTCAAGAAAAAAAAGACTGAGGTCATTGCCTAATTTGGACGTCTAAGTGTGGATATGTCACACCGACTGCGAGAAACTAAACGTCCATGCCTGAACAAAGATTACTGTGTTTTGTGTGCGCCTCAAGTGCATATTACATCCCAATTGTTCAGAACTTTACACAGAGTTCAAAAATAAAAAAACTTCCAACACAATCAGTAAAGCAACTGCAAGTGGTTCCAAACCATACAGGCCTGTTAATAAATATGGCAGACAAGCTTCACCACAAAGACATGAGAACCAGTCTTTGTTAGGCCGGCATTACGGTCAGACGAAATCGTGGGACCAGGGAAGGAAACCAGAACCATCGGTTCTACAAGGAAAAGAGAGACACGGAGAAACCCTCTCTGAACTAACATCTGAGCAAATATGAATTTCATATTTCAAAGAGGAAGACTAAAATATTTCCTCTCTGAATGGAAGTCTTTGACCTCCGACCCTGAGATTCTAGACACTGTTTTGGGTCAGCACATCGAGTTCGATTTTGTGCCAAAATTGTGAGGTCATTAACCTACAAATAAAAATAAATTCAGCCTCAGTGAGGAAAACACTATTGATGAAGAAATCCGTAAGCTGATAAACACCAGTAGGCCGTTACATCCTGAAACTGGTGAATTTATTTCTAGTATTTTCGTCCGTCCAAAGAAAGTTGGGACACACAGAATAATTTTAAATCTTAAACAGCTTAATAAGTATGTAACATACCAACCCTTTTAATGGATATCATATCAACTGCCGTAAGGTAAATAACACCTCAGTGTTACATGACATCTGTCGATTTTAAAAGATGCTTATTATACCGTTCCTATTGCGAGTGAGCACCAGAAATATTTACAGTTTTCTTGGAAAGGAAAACTATTCCAGTATGTGTTTTCCCCTATTGGCCTAGCTAGTTTTCCTAGACAATTTACAAAATTGTTAAAACCTGTATTTAGTACGTTACATAAGCACGGTCATGTATCTACTGGTTCTATAGATGCATCTGGAACAGGCTGGGGGCAGTCTATGGGGACGTTAAATGTAGTGGAAATTATCAGAATAATCTCTTCCCCCTCTATCAGAGTGATAACTATGGTATTACAGAAACTACGAGAGGAGGAGGCAACTGGAGTGGTCGTTGTTGAACTGGCCAATGCATTGCTGGTTCCCTCTCCTTATGATAATGCTCGTCCAGAAACCAGTTCTCCTGAAATATAAATAAATGTTGACCTTCCCGTCCAATTCAACAGAGTTACATCCTCTATCAAACAAGTTATCTCTCCTATGTTGCCAGTTGTCCGGAAATTTCGCGAAAATAAAGGAATTTCACAGAGAGCTTCAGAAGTCATCCTTAAGTCTTGGAGGTCAAATACTCAAAAACAATCCAGACCTACCCCAACAAGTGGTAAGTATTCTGAGGCATTCGAGGGATTGATTCATTTCGTCCAAATTTAAACAATGGACTTGAATTTCTGACTATGCTATTAGATTGAGAACTTGGATATACCTGTTCAAATATTGCTCATTCAGCATTCTTAAAGGCGTGTTTGAGATTAAACCGTCAATGCCTGGGTACAGGGATACATGGGACATACGCATTGTGTTTTGATGACTTTGTCTCCTGTTGAATATATAACACTGAAATGTTAGGAGGGCAACAGTGTCAAAGTGTTCAGCAATTTCCAGTTACGTAAGTCAGACGTAACTTACGTAACCTCATCATCAAAAGTGATCCGGGTGCGTATTTATTTGGAATGATTTGGTAAAGACCTCAAGGCACAATTTAACTCATGTGGGGTATAAAGCTTATACAATTGGTGAAATATTATATGTGATTAAGAGCCTATTTGAATACATTAGGAGGACAAATGATTTGAAGGGAAACAACTTTATCTCAGTCTTTATCCAATTCCTAAAATAGGTTTTAAGGAGATGTTTGAACGTAAGTTTCCTGTTTTCTAACAAGAGAATGTTACCTTGTCTAACTAAACATGAATCAATATACATTTTACTTACTAAAGGTATTGCCTTGAGAAAAAAGGCAATTTGCTAAAAATAAAAGTAGAATTGTGTATGCTACCTATGATTTTAGGGTTTCTTTCATTGTATTAGCCATATACGTGAATTGCTCTTAAGTATATACAATGTCAACCGCTTGGTATTTTTTCTAGCATCACATTTTCACTTCGTCAACTTTTCCTGCCTTTGGTTTTGCAGGTTTTTCTGAAGTGGACTTTTTAGTTTTGGGAAGCTTGGTCTCCTTCTTGATCACATCGATTTCAAATCTCACGTGATTTCTGATTGACCTCATTAATGACGTAGTAGAATTCCAAAATAAAACGAGACTTATAATTATAAGTAAAAGTTTGATTGGGATTCTACTAGTCATTAATGAGGAACGAAGGAACCTTTATCATCCATGGGCACCCTCCTTCATTTCCCCCGTTTAATGTGATCACTCAGTCACTTTAAAAACTGACGGCTACCAGACTTGCGCTATCTCACTTAATTCCTCCGTTCCTAATTAACAACTAGTAGAGCCCTAATCAAACTTCTACTTATAATTATAAGTCTCGTTAAATTTTAGGATTAACAAACAACAAATTATTTCACTTAAACGCAAACGGACAGCCTAGATACAAGATTGATTGATTGATTGCTTGGGGGTTTTACGCCATACTTAAGGTTATTTCATCTACATGACGGCATGCCAGCCCAAAAGGTGAAGGAAACCACCCTAAGCGAAGCCGGCAACATAGAAGACACCACAACATATTTACAGGACAACTACAAAACACCACGACAAATCGGCTTCGCGATGACCCGTAGCCTAGAAAGCACTAGACCACAGGAAGCTCCTGGCCTCCCGCCTTAACCACAGGAAAATAACACCTTAATCTTGACACGATGCACATTACTCATTTAATGCGTACATTAGCTTCGACTTAGGTCATCTCGATCTGCTACACCAAAACTAAGCTACATCTAATTTCGATAAGGTATCCTTAATCCTCAGGATAAAAAAAATAAAATTCCGAGATGTTATTTAACACTTACTTTTGTAGATAAATATATGTACATGTAGTTCAGAGTATCCGATGACCGACATAAACACATTTCAAGGTATTGGTCTTATTACAACCATCGTCAATCATTATCTTCCACCATGACCCACTTAAAAATCGTGTAATGCCGGATATATGATCTATAGCCGAGCTCCCCACACTGGTATATCACACGAAAAGCTTCATTTGAAGTGAACCATTAGCATTTCATGTTACGGTAAATCCTTAATAAAAGGCTAGGCTGTATGTTCTGTAAAGCTATTTAGTGTACAGCGTGGAAAAAACAAGATTTAATAATTACCTTTTCTGTTGCTAATGGGTAGAATCTATTTGATGGGTATCTTTCTGCAAAACGAGTAGTGCACGAAACAGGAGTACAAACGAAGCGTAGAACATGGATGAATCACGACTTCTAAAGTAAGCACGTATTTCAAAACAATTACCACAGATGCGATAGAGTTATAACATAATGTTACGTGGCATGAGACGTCGTGATGATGTAGAGAGTAGTGATATATTAAACACAATGATACTGGAACAATGATACATGAATGTAACGTTTTCTTTTCAAACTCGTAGGTTAAGCTTTTATTTCCTCTTTTTACTCTTGGGTGATCATTTTCGTGTCACCTAGACCGTATTTACACTTTGTGTAAAATATGAAAATAAAGTATTACGCCTTTGTCAGACTAACTCATTGGATTTGAATCAATTTTTTTTTTGGCTTGATGTTAATATTTTTTCTCTTCCAAGCTTACTCAATATAGAAAGAAGGCTATAGTTCATTTTTTTCCAAAAGATCACTGGTTACGTAAGAGAAAAAACGGAATTGTTTCTATCAAAGGTCCCGCTTATCTTTTTGGGCGCCTTTCACACATTTTAAGCAAATTTATATATGAAGGGGAGATAATTGTACAATCAGTCCCATTCTGGTATGTTATTTACGGGCGGTTTCTTTACCGACAGATCTCGACTTAACTATAATGTCCAACCAATTGAGTCGCAGAACAGCCGCATGGTCAACATAGCCTAACCTATTGTGTTTTTTTTTTACATTATTTGGTCCAGATCTTTCACAATGATTGACTGAATGGAAGAGACACAATATTTTGTACGGTCATCTTAACAGACCTCTACTGAACTATATTGCAAAGTTCAGGTAACATAAATACTTATCGTCAGGATTTCCTTTCATTATTTTTTCTTCAGACATATTTTGTATATTTTTCATTGGTGTTTCTTCTGTGTTTGTGATCATTGTTCTAAACAACACATACATTTGAATGGTTAAGTACCTATTATTTGCCTCAATTTGCCAAATGCAATCAAATTAGTCAAACAATTGCGATAAGCTTCTTAAACATGATATTTAATCTAACTGTTTGATAAACATAAGCTCAGCCTGGTGAGATTTATGTCCACACCCCTACTTGAGCACATGAATGGTCGCCAGGTTAATTTACAATTTAGTGACATATTGTTTTTACAGCTCTGTGCTCTTTCAATCAGACATTTCTTCGGTTAAGGATAAGACTTTAAACCCGGAACAGAAACAAAACATTAGAAAGTATCACATACAGTAAACATGTTTAAGTTAGACAATAACTATCAATTGTTTGTATGAAATGTATTAAACTAAATGTAAACTGAAAACAGAACAAGTTGATTGTTTAGTACTATAACTCACGCAACTGATAATTGCTGAGAAATGTGTTGTACCATGAGTTCACTTTCACTAAATGTCGCACGAAATGCAAATATCACACGATACAATCATACAATGCCTCTACCTTTGAGGCGCTATTTTAACGTACAATATTTTTTACAGTCTTCAGACATTTTGTAAAAATAGCCCCTGGTCCCCACTCATCCATAGGTCATCGAGAGGGCAATATGGCAATCTGATTAGCATCCATTTTTTGTCTTGTGTCATCGTTGCTTTTGACAATAGGGCATGAAAGTCTTCTACTTGACTTCCGAAGTCACACGAGAGAAATCACGTTGGATCAACTCAAAACACTTCCAATCGAACACATATTGTATGTAGACGAATCAGTATGTATTTATTTCTTAGGAAATGATTTACATCGTACTCAATTGTTGTTGTTTTTTTTAACAAATGTGACGACTTTTCGTTGTCGGCACTTTGCTGGAAAGCCGGAAACAAATCACACAGAAACCGACATGCGATATTTGAAGTAATCATCAATTTTTCCTTTTACGTACTAAATGACAGTGTGAGGCCAGAGAGAGGATACTGAAGAGTGTCTTTCATATAACGGTGTTTATCAATTACCACTCCGTCATTACGTAAGACGAGAAAGCTGTTAAGTGGATGATGTGTATTAAGCTCAGCGTAAGCCTCTCATGTCTAATGAGTTCACGCATCTCTTCACAAGCTGAAATGTATGTAACTACTGCTTCCTTTCGCCTGTTTATTTTATGGGTTTATATGAATTGTAAATTAATGAATGTAGCACGTAAATATAAAGTCTATAATTACACTCGGCAATGAATAGTCACGGTGTCAAGAAGAATTTAATACAAACGTCTGGCGGGCTTGTTTTCAGTAAGCGGTACATTCATATTGGTTATTTGATTACTGCCTGGAGCCTTTATCGGGTTAATCAAATTACTTCAACCGGAATCAACAGAAAAACAACATATTCTACAACGATGGACAAAGAAAATAAACATGTTTACCCTTTTGATTAATTGTCTTGGATAACAAGGCGTGACAGACGGAGTAAATGTATGGTGTGTGTAGTTTATTTCTTCTTCTGGGAACAGTGTAACTAGCATCCGTTCTTATAGGCTGTGTCTAATAATCGTTTACTGCTTTAGTCGTTCGGTTCACTAAGAAATAAATTAAGACATTTGCCTTTGTATATTGCGGCCTGCCAGTAAAGAGAGTATTAACTATTATCTTGATACAGAAAATAGTACTAACTGTTAGCTACTAACTGATTTCAGTGCAGCTAATATATCTCTTACGTGATATTCCTGTCAAACCGATTGCATCCATTTCTTTACTAGATACATAACGAGTAAATCCAAATCCCCAATTAGTATCAAGACATCCAAGTTTCATTGACGTAGAAACCGATTTGTCTGATAAACAAATACACAGAAAAGTAATACCCGATTAACATCTTTCTGCTTTCGACCGTATTTACCAGAAACAAAATATATACATGTATGTGCAATTGTGTTGCTCAACATTTATTAAAAATATATATATATTTTTATATAAATGTAGAGAAAGAAATGTTTGCTTTCCTCTACTTAATAAAACAACAAACACATTTGTGGGAAATTTCTAGATAAAAATGCACTATTTCAGTGTCCCTGTGACAGTGCTTAGCGAGAAAGATTCGCAGCCTTTACCTGGATAAAAATTAGTTTGTTCTACCTTCAGCCTCTGTAGCTCAGTCTGTTAGACCGCTGGCCCTGCCAGCCAGAGACCCGAGTTTGAACCCCGGTGGAGGCAATCATAATTTTCGTTCTCTACATTTATACAAAAGTATATTAATATGAATAGTTGTATCTATGAAATTATTACATGAGAAATTATTACATTAATTAATTAATCATTTATATGAGTGAATATACAATGTATTACATTAATTGTTATATCAGCGTATTTAATCACCTGTTTGACGCACGTGGTGTTTCTTATTAATTCACGTCAAGACATATTTTATGTAAAATGACGAAAGATGCCCAATTATCTAATTACACTCATAGTTTCTTATTAGCGAAATAAAGTCCGCGGAAATAATTATAGCATACGTAGACTGTAAACATTATTCTTTTCAACAGATTCAGCAACAAGGCTTAAATTGCATTTAAGTAGTTTCCCTGTCAACACCTACTCATATAATTACGTGAGCCCTCTTTATGATATGTGGAATGCACAATTACCCTCCAGTTTCTTTTTAGTGGAATTTGGCAGGCAGCAATAATTATGTTTATCCGATTACGCAAATTAGCTGATTAACGAAAATATCACGAATACCGGAAATTGTTTATAAATACACATTATTATAATCCAAACACAACATGAATTAGTGGAGGTAAAAGCAATTCACTGTTTTGTGTTTTGTTTAGTTTGATTATTCCTTCGTGTCTTACGTTGAATTTAAATATATTTTTGACCCGAATGACTTGTCAGCAAAGTCTGAACCCTTAGAAATGTCGATTTATGCAGCCACAATGTACCAACAATGCCAAATATTTCCTAGATCTGCATTGAATGCCTATTGACTGAGTGACTCAGTTGTCTATGAAGTTTTATGTAATTATGACAGACAATGTTTGGGTTAAAATGTATAGGTTCTGTGCTTCGTTCGCCTTCGGCCTAACTAGATGCATGCTACTGTAATAATATTGTTCTTCTTCGTTGCAAAAACACAAACGAACGACCAGTTTAAAAAAATAATATTTTTGGCAATTGGCTTGTTAATTTTGTGTCCAATTTTCACGACTTCACAATGTCGAAGGCATATTTCTCACTAAGCTAGGTATAATGTTTATAAATACGTTTCTTATCTGGATTCTTTTCAGGAATGATCCTAAGGGCATACTACGGAATGTATTTACAAATTCACAATGGAAAGTTTTGAATGTTTTTCCACTAATTGCTGGAATATATTTCTCGTGTGTGGGTGTAACGCTTGCATGCTAGTTTTCGATGGCTCATTACTGACAGTAATTGGCTTGTTTGTGTATCGTGACAATTAATAGGGGAAATATATGCACGTCATCTGGTATTTTTTCACTATAGCAGTGAATCACTCTGATAGGTGAAGGAAAATTGTTTCCTTGGTATAATGGAAAAAGAAATCATCCAAAATGGAATCTTCAGTTATCCAGAAACTATATCGTTCAACAAAACTGGAAAACAGACGACAGATCTTAACGGTCAAAAGATGGCGTTAAATAAATTTAAATAAAAAATCATGAAGGTCATACAGATCATTTCAATTACAAAGCCAGGAGAAAACTCATATATTTCTAGGCAAAATCAATGAACAATTCACATAAATACATCACACTCGACCAGATGATTGGTCTATTACCCTTATTTATTGTATGTCTTCATATGTACACACAACTGAAATTCTTACTCGGGCCGGTCATTCTTAACTCAGTAATTGATATGTTTTACATTCTGCCATTGATACATTTCAGCAATCGGATTGATTCAGTACTTCACTCCGACCAGTTTATACACAAACGCATTATGTATAAAAAAAAAACAAACATAAAACGCACATGACATGCTGCCGAAAAACTGTCATTAAACTAAATAAAACGACAAGGACTATGAATACGTAATTTATGCTGCGATGGGGTATGACGTAATCAATGATTACTAGTATTTACAGCTGATAATAAAATGCAAGAAATACCATGTTCACTCCGTCTTCATAATTATAGATTCTCACAAATAAAAAATTTGAGATAGGCACACCAATTCAGCTAGTAAAATAAATGTTCGTCCATTTCGATTGTAAAGCACAATTAGTTTAACACGACTTTACGTTCCATTGTAATGCTTCCATTAAGCACTTCTATTCTGTAGGTTATTTACGTTGTCTTAAGCGGTGAAACGGTGCTAGGATTACTGAATCATATTGATGAGATAATAAAGGTTAGCTCCATCTCTGACTGTTTAATATATAAGCTTTATTTTCTGTAAAGCTAATCATTTAATATTTGTCGAAATGTCACTTTTGACGATATCTGGCAAATAATGATTGTCTTACGTGGAGTCATCACATCACTCTAGCTGTTGGGCCCATACAAGCCTTTTAGTTTAATTACTCTTTCTTATACATGAACATGACTTACTGGTGCTTCGCAATATCCTTTTAGGTCACATTTGAGTATTTGTAGTGGTCTAAACCTTTTGTACCATAACATTATTTTCGATTTGAACGAACAGTCGCTTTACAATATAACAAATATTACTTCAAAATGACCTCAGGACTGGGGCGACTCTACTAGCCTGTGTTGTAGATCCATTACAGATCTCACAAGAACACAAAAAAACGGCTTCCTGATGCCCCTTAGCTCAGAGAACACAAGGGCATGGGAAGCTCCCGTCCAGATTCCGGCCTGAAATCCATGTGTAAGTTTTTGAACAAACACAATCGGCGTAATAATACTTTGTTTTCTAGTCACATTTTCATGCCCCTTGGTCAGACGGCGACAAAGATGTAAACAGCCAGACTAATAAGGATGTAATAACACTGGAACTACTATGGATTAACAACTTCTGAGTTTATTCGGACGACGTTTCGGTGTTGCTTCTTACA
>JAVFBZ010202864.1:0-10066 GCA_032466195.1 Katharina tunicata
CGATTTGTTGTGGCGTCTTGTTTTGTGTTCTTACGTTGTCGTCCCCGTATACTGCAAGTGTTGTTGAGGGTGGTATCCTTCGCCTATTGGGCTGAAAGGCCATAACATGAGTGTATAAGCCTGAAGCACGGCGCAAAACTCTCAGTCAAACAGACAAACACACAGCCTTAAAGAACCAAAAATGGAAGACAAAATGCCTTGGTTGTTTAGGAATCAGCCACAATACTTTCAGTAACTAAATGTCAAAACAGCAATCCTGTTCTATGAAGAATTCCATTAGTCCGATGACAGCTCACCTTGAGAGAGAAATCGCCTACGACCTTACTGAGTGAGAGAACGCGAAATATTCTCTTGGAATCAAGTGATCCGATGAGGTGCTGGATTAGGTGGGATCAACGATAATTAACTCCGATGTGTCTTTACAAGCTTAGTTCTGAGACTCGTCTTCCTTTCATCTTGGTTCAAAGACTTTATTAGGCTAGGCGTAGCACATTTCTACCAACGTTTTGTTACACCATTGTACTGCACGAGTTAATATCCGTGGTAGTTTACGTTTTTACATCTGTTGATGTAAAAGTTCGGAGTGATTTGAATAAGTAGAGATTAAGTCTTCTGTTATGATCTTTCTGCATCAATTCTAAAGCCTGCATCTCACAAGTTTAAGAACATTTTTGACATAAGTTTGGGTGAAAGTCGTAAGTTGTAAAATATTCGTTAGAATATTAATAAGATTAACCCTTTACCTTGTCCCATGCATTAACATATTACGTGTAAATATAGATACAATTTCCAATAATTTAGAAACATATATATTAAACGTCACTGAGAGTGCTGCCTTATACTTACCAATAATTTAAATAAGTAAGTAAGTAAGTACTGCCTGATGGTATTTTCCAGGTGCTGTACTGTTCCATAGAGGTTTGCACAGAAAAATCGCTTTAGAGTTGTAAATATAAATTTGCCCAGGCATTGCATTTGAAATAAAGAGACTCAATTAATGTTTTGACAAGAAAACAGTTCCATAAATTAAAAACATCGGTAGTGAAATCACCTCAAACAAGCTGTTAAACACAACGAATTCAGATGGTGATCTAAGAAACGGATGTTATATGTATGCCCGCCACTGAAATAACGTGTCAATGAATCGACCATGATGCCTAGAGGATAACCTTTAATATAAGGAGTCACTACAAAGCTCCCCTGTAATATGACATCGTTGATCCGAGACAGCAGCCACAATCCACTGTAGTCAACTGTCAGTCGTATCTTCGCTCCTACTATCCGTAAAATAATATATGTTTTATAAGCATGTCGCTGAGATCAATATAAAACCTGTACATCGGTATGGGTTTATTTAGAAAATATTCAACTGAATCGCTACCATATAAAGTCAAGTTTTTCATTAAATGTCGAAAAAGTTATCATTGGAAATTAATAAAATGTGATGTGAAACGATTGGGGGACTTCGCGCTTGGTGATCGTCGATGTGTTGATTTCACAACGGGCTGCAATATTTTATGAACAAATACATTTTCTAGGGTATTGCTATTCTGACAATATGTCAATGCTCGCTTGTTAATACAATGTGTGTAGGTTATTTTTATATCTGGTAGATTAAGGTCTGGAATATGTTAGATTCGGAAAGACTGTAAAGATTTACAAAATCGAGACGTTGGATTACACTGCAAAGGTTTCCCCATTCATGGCAACTTTTCTAAGGTTTACATGAAAAACTCGGTTAAATAAGGCCCTCAACTTGACTTTTAGTATGATCCCAGCCAGTTGCACTTGATTCGACAGGCACTCGAAGCAATGTTCTATGAGGCTATTATAGAATGTAGAATCCAATGAGTAGTTTTGTTGTAACAGTCAAAGTTGATTTGAAAGTCGAGTCCAATAAGGCTTTAAACTTCACGTTGCCGCAGCAGGTGTCGTGTCTAATTCGGACTTTCAACTCTTAATTCAACACAAATCAATATACTTTCACTAAATGTCTTTGGTCTAGGGTGTAGACTGTATATACAAATCTAGCTGCTAAACTTCACTTTGTTTTATTTTTTAAATATATTTTCTTTCTCTTAAACGGTGTGTGATTGAATGATGTTTCATCATACCACTTTTGAAATCTGACAAGCTCTTAAATTATACAGTTTCAAATGGCTATGTATTTTAAAAGGCAACCTGACCATTTTTTATGACATTCCTCTATGAAGCAATTGATAACAGCCTTCAAATATGCGACCTTTGGGAATGTACGCGTTTTAATGACGAGCTTAACACAAAGACAAGCTGCTGGTGTTACAGTTGTTAACGAACCTGATCCAAAGTCAATCACACGCAAGACGACCAAGAGTACAACATTTGCTGGCGAACGATTGGCTAAAAGTCTTACTTCCCCGAAGGACACTTTTGGAGAGACATGAGTCATCCTATATATGTATTCCTTTGGAACTTGCCGGAATCGAACTATAGTTCTCCAATCCTCTCGTGTGCTCTTGTCTTTGTAAGTTGTCAGAGAAACCATTGTACTTCCAGACGCATTGGGGTGTTCACATATAAGAAGGACGTTTTGCTGATCGTCTTGAAATACTAATTCAAATGTAAAACGTCGTGGTTTGTCTTCAGAGAGTTGGATTTGGAGGCGAATTTTTGGCTCATTTAGGCTGTGAATACTACTTTAGCAAGGAGCGGCAGACATACAGGTCCCTTTGTTCAGAATTGCTTCAGCTAATTGTGTTACATACTAAAGTGTTTCTCCGTTATCAACAGTCTATTCTGAGTGTTGTGGTTTTGCATAACTATAAACAGGATGTACCAGAATCGGTAACAAAACGCACGTCATATACTCAGCACTAAGCGAGGATGAACTAGACATCATTTGAAAAAATATTAAGTCTAACTCCGTCATCCGTCAATGAGAAGACCTGTCAATTACAAATCAGACGCCCGTTCACTTGTTTACTATTATGCGCCCAAATTGTCTTCACACAAAATAGATTTAACCAAACCGAAAGCCATCATCAAGATATAAAACGTTTAGCAAATGTAACCTTAAATTATACAGTTTTAAAAGGCTATGTATTTTAAAAGGCAGTCTGTCCATTAATTATGACATTCCTCTATGAAACAAGTGACAACAACCTTTGAATATGTGACTTTCGGGAATATTCGTGTCTTAATAACGTCCTGAACACAAAGAGAAGCTGTCGGTGTTATAGTTGTTAACGAACCTGATTCGAAGACAATCACACACAAGACGACCAAGAGTACAAAATTGCTGGAGAACGATTGGCCAAAACTCTTAGTTCCCTGAAGGACACTTTTGGAGAGACTTGAATCATCCTATATATGTATTCCGTGGGAGCTTACCTCAATTGAACTATAGTTCTCCAATCCTCTCATGTGCACTTGTCTTTGTTAGTTGTCAGATAAACTCATTGTACTTCCAGATGCATTGGTGTGTTCATATATCAGAAGGACGTTTTGCTGATCGTCTTGAAATACTAATTCAAATGTAAAACGTCGTGGTGTGTCTTCAGAGACGAATTTTTGGCTCATTTAGGCTGTGAATACTACAGTAGCAAGGAGTGACAGACATAGTCCCTTTGTTCAGAATCGCTTCAGCTAATTGTGTTACATACTAAAGTGTTTCTCCATTATCAGCCGTCTATTCTGAGTTTTATGGTTTTACATAACAATAACCAGAAAGTACCAGAATCTGTAACTAAAACGCACGTCAAATGCTCAGCACAAAAGCGAGGGTCAACTAGATACCATTTTTTAAAAACTTAAGTCTAATTTAGTCATCCATCAATGACGAGACCTGTCAATTATATATCAGACCCCCGTTCACTTGGTTACCATTACGCGCCCAAATTGTCTTCACACAAAATGGAATTAACTAAACCGAAAGCCATCATCAAGATATAACACGTTTAGCTCAAATTGTAAATAAATATATGCCAATTGTAAAGGTAACGAGGAATATAACTAAACATGTCTGTTAATGTATCTCGTGATTTGGACATGGTTATAGTTTCACATGTTGATGTTCCAACAATTTTTTAACAACTTCAGGTTTCGCTGAAGGCTAACTTATGTAGAAGTAAACTGAAAAAACTACGGGTTTCTTTTAAGAAAATCGTCGTATTTGGAGGTTGATTTAGGGACGTTCATATTTCTGAGAGTCTAAATGTGGTGTTTTGGTGTACTTTACAAGTAAAGTGTCTACCAATAGCAAAACAATTTTCATGCAAAAGCACTTCGAGGGACTGTAACTGTTATGAAAGATAAATGTAACAAGGTTACAAGGTTAATGTTTGATTCATAATAACAAAGGATATTACGGATACTTCTGGTAGATTTTCGGCGCAACGTTTCGAACTAGATGCTAAGACCATTTTCAAGCAATGATTACAAAATCTCAACTGAATATCCTTTGTAACTTGCGAAAGAACGTTTAACGATGACAATAAATAAATATATGAGTTTACTACATGTAATTTACCACGTAGTTAATCATAAAAGTGCATGAAATAAGTTGATAATCGTTTTTGTTCCAAAGAGCCTTAAAACTGGTCAACGCAGACTCGACGCAACTGTTTTCCGACGCAGGGATGGCTGTCAGACAGATTTTTATATACGCATTGAATTCCGAGACTACACAGAACTCAACTTGATATCCTTAGTAAATGAATGGCATAGAAGTGAAATAAATCACCTGAGCTGTAATCGGTGATTTACTCAAATCTGTCCACTTATGAGAATAAGAAGATAGAGGCATTACTGTAGGCGAAATCGCCTTACCGTTACCGTAAATTGTCTTTTGTGCCTTGGTTTGACTTGTATTATACAAAGACGGCAGATTTTAACAGCTTCTTGAAGATTAAACATACTGGAATTGTCCCATTGTTTTAGCGGGCAATAGCCACCTGCATGGCAAATGTGTCCATTTAGGATTACCTCCAAATGTTCTGGATCACTCGAGCACTCAAGGTGTTTGTTAGTAGGTTTAATGGGTTTCCTAATGGTGATTTTTAATATCAATAGCATAACTCTACTAATTGGATACTGTCTAAACATATCCCTCTCGTTCATATGCTATAACAATGTTTAACCCAAAACCAGTGTTGTATATCATCCTTGTATAATTATATTTACAAGGCGATGGTGTTCTTTGTCTCTTTGATTTACTCCACGAAAATTTTGTTTACCTGAGTAAAGTCTTTCGGCTGGCATATTATTGACTCGTTCAACAACGGGTTATGTTGTGGAAATACATTAGTTTGAATGTATTGATCTATTATCACGACGGTTTAGTATGTCACGAAACTATGAATTAAAAAGTGTGTTATATCATTATGACCTGCCGAGGAGAGTACAAATAAAGAGCATTGACAACGTTCATTGCAAACTTAACATGCGCATAATAATCTAAAACATGTTATGATTGTACGCGATTTGAAGGCCACTTGCATTTCTAGATGGTTTTAGCGTATTGGTTTTGAATTTATGTTTCTCATCTTTGTGACAAATTTGCAAGTTACGTGGGGTTTCAGAGTTTGTTTATTTGTTAGTTTGATCATGCCTTTTTACGCCAGACTGAAGGTTTATTTCACTAATATGAGGGCGTGATAACCTAATGGGTGATGAAAACCACCCTCCAATTACCGGCAAAAAAACTATGTCCAAGTGTGGAAATCGCTCATAATACTTAAATAAGTGAATGTCTAAAAAAAGTTTCCAGTATTAATTGTTATCTTTTACCGAAAGGAAAACATTGAAATGACGAAAACAACTATATCAAAATGTTGAAGGCAAAACAGATAGATTACTAGTTTCTTTCACCACCAACTCAATCACATGAACTTCAGTTAAACATAGAAATGTTTGTAGTTGCGGCTTATACATCTTATCAGTTGTTCGGCTGTAACATTTGTTTTAACCATTTTTATCCAGCTGCATGAATTTCTCCGTCTAGTGCATATGGGCCTTTATGCCGTACGTAATCAAAATAGTAACATTTTTAAGATTGACAAACCTTTTTATTTCGAGTAAAACTCCTTTGTCCTTTTGTCTGTCTTTGTATCATTTTTTTTCCAGGAGTAAAGAGTTCATGCTCTGCTATATAAGTGGATTAAACGGAGGAGCATTGTTGGTCTATTACTTGCCCGAGGACTGAAAATAGATGGGTCGCTTATTCGTACATCTGTTGAACACGGTTAAGAAAAAAACCACTTTGCCCACTAAATTGAATTGACTCTACGGCTGCATTCGGCAGTATCGATCTCTGCCCGCTACGACAGTAAATGGTCGTCAATGCTCATTGAAACTGACTAGCAGGCTTTGGGGTGCTAGTTTGCAGCAGCCATACGAGTGTTCACCTTCTCTGGAACAGTTGAGTACAGTTTCCTGCATTGAAAACGTTGCTTCAGTTCATGTTGACTAGATGTCGGTGGCCAATCTATATTACGAGCCATTGTAACACCTTGCTACAATCTTGGTTTCAATGTGCTTATATATCCAGAAATAACTGTTCATTTTTATTTAGAATTTAGTATTTAGAAACGGGATTGAAACGTCTTAAATGATTTTTAACAAAAGCTGCATATTAAGGAAAAACAAAGTTTTCGGCAAATGTATTTGTTAAGGTATCACAAGATGCGAAATACAACACGTTTAAAGGTATAAAAGTCATAATATAAATTGATTACTAACAATCTCTCAGTGTGTTGTTTTTCAAAGTAAATATTGTAATTATAACACCTTGTTGTCAGTTCGTTATATACGTTTTAATGTACTTCTTGCGTTATTGGGTACTGTTTCTGTATTTGGCGACTTATTTTAGGCTCAAATTTACGTGAGAATCGTCTTCATTGGGGCGAAATGTGACGCGTAAACAATTTTCGTCGTTATTAAATAAATACAAATATTGCAAGCATGGAAACGTTAACCACCCTTGAGTCAGTGTCAATTAGAACTCACACCTAATTGTATTACCATAAATATCTGTAACTGTCAATAACAAAATCGTATTTAATGCTTCCCCTGGCGTTGATCAAGACATTGAACAAGTAATTCAAGAATTTATGATCAGATTTGCACGCTCAATTACCAGAGTGTGCGTTATATTTTTCCGACTCGCTTGGTGATATTGATGAAGGGTTCGACTTTCAGCTGGAGTAAACATTTACTTCGCCTTAATTCTTCCGACTGTAATTGCCTCGCAAGTGCTGCCATCTGGTGCTGGAGTACCTGTACTTGACCTTCAGCATTTTTTTTGCTCTATTAATGTTACTATTTTAGGCAGTTTGTTGGACAGCTTAGATATAAGGAAATGATTTATTTTATTAATGTCAACTTTGGCATATTACTGCTGATATCTAATACACTTAAGACAACAAAGGAACAGTTGCTATGTTACGTTTTGTTTGATATACGTGATGGGTATCTGATAGCCTACGTATGAGAAATTTCATGAAAATAGAGGTGATATTGTCTCGTGGATTTAAAATAATGACTTTTCTTATATATACGTTGGTATGCAGGATAGCAATGGACACAGGTGTTTAAATTTAATATATTTTATTTTAAAGTGGCAGGTATCTATTTCCAAGGTTGTCTTTATATTTTCTAAAAAAATTGCACGCTAGTCCCTCGTGTTAACTTCACATATGTTCACTCGATACTATCTATAACACGAACTATTTTTTGTATCGATTTTTCTTTTTTTGTGAAACAGTTTCATAAGGTATAAATTACATTTTTCTTCTTCTTATCTGTCACTTAAGGTACAAAGAGACCCCTAACACTTGCACGAGAAAAACAATTTTTATAAACTTTGATACAAAAAACCAAAGAAATATAAATGATCGTTTTCGTAAAAAGTCTAAGAATATTAGCTACTTTTGTCTGAATGTCTGGAGTAGATAGAGTACATTTTCCAGTTACTTGTTCGTGCAACTTTATTTTCAGAACAGACGATACATCCGTACGTAAAAGTCACATGGGGATTAGGCGGGTAAGATCCACCATATGCTCATATGGTAATCAAATAAGCCTCTCTATAATTATAATCCAGCATGGATTTAAAAAGATTGTACCTGGGTAAAGACCTATAAGCCCATAATCCGATTCTATAGCAGAGAAGCAATAATATCAACTGATTCATTGCAGTAATCAAGTCAATTAATAACCAACTTAGAAGGAACTCCATTCTTTGGACGGCATTTATAAGTTGTTGGTGTACTAACCAACACACAACTAAATGGATTTCAACTCTGTAATGTTGCTAGCACAACGTCTGGGTCTATTCTTAAGACTTCACAAGCAAATGATTTAAAAAAATACATAACCGTCTTAATATCTTTGCTATCACAAAAAATTACAGATTGCTGGAAATGCAGCATCAGGTTTTGGCTCCCTAAACGACTTATGACAAACTTCTGCCGAGGCTCAGCAGGTTGCGTTCATTTATTTAATATAACCCACTCCAAAACAATATATGACTAAAAGTTTGTTCAAATACACACCAGGGAAAAAGATCAATCATTGGGTGCGTATTTAAAAGTAGAAATCTTGCTTTAGAGTCTACATATTTATACTGTTGATCAATCTTATTTTTATGAACAAATTAAGCTTTCGCTCAGGGCTCATTTGATACATTTTATCTTCGTCTCTAAACAATATTTATGAACTCAATTACGAAAAAGACATACTTGCTAGCTAGTTATCAATACATTTTAGTGATATTTAACAATAAGATGAAAGTCTCACTAAATATTGTGACATTTTATAATGCGCATCTTCTGTGAGCAGTAACTTGTAATGAACCAATAGGGCCCACCCATAACTACGTCAGCATATGTTTACCGCAATGCACTATGGACGTAATCGGGGCTCAACTGCATACACCTTTGTTTAAGTTTTGTTTTGATTACGCAAGTCCAGGTTATAACCGGTTCCTCACAAAGCCCACAGCGACCTGTTGTGTAAAATCAGTCTGAAATCCGACATGTTTACTTAATCGACCCATTTTTACCCACAATGCATTATGATAAACACCTGATGACGTTGATATGCTTGGAGGCTATTGAATGTCGTTAAATTACTAAAAGTTGGAACATTACCAATCTTTTAGGACATATATCTGTACTAGGTACAAATAAATTAATCATTTATAACTGATAGTTATTTTTGTTACGCCATTTAGATCTTCTTTATAATTTATTATTTATATTTCGACAACAAGCACGTGGGTAAGCATGATATTGGTAAAAGGATTATCATCATCAAAAAAATTCATAAACAAGAGTTTAGTTTGGGCCATGATGACGTCAACTAATACAACGTTCATTATTTAGCCACGTTGGGCAAATGCCAGTGCACATTGCAAAAAAATCATGGCGTTGGCTTATACACTTACAACATATAACGGTTTATATTACTTGCTTTAAAACAGGCGAACCTGAAGAGATCAATCGTTGGCACAAGACTTAAACAAAACAGGCGATGAAATTGATAGTAAACAAGGAATAAATCTTCTGAATGAACACAGATGAGGGTCACTGCCCTTTTAATCACATACGTGATAAGAAATACGACTGGCTTGATGTTTCAGACCCATATGATGAATGGTAACCTTCCGTAATCTAGCATTCGTTGCTGTTAGTCACGAAATACTGTTGGGACAGCCTCGTGAACGATTAAGACAATAGGAAATTAAATATGTAGAAAGCAGTGATCCTAAATTCAGATACCTATTAAATAGCAGAATACTAACGGGGGTTTGTTGAATGCCAACTTTTTAAGGAAATTGCTACCGATTTGGGTGTCCTGTAATTTTATTCCCAATATACCAGACATGTCAATACTAAATTGTTCTTTCAAAATAAAAAGGCCCCAGATAACAAGTTATATGTGTTTCAGAGTAATAATAACTTGTTATAAAAGCTGTAACTAAGGTGGCAACTCTTTATTTATTTGTTTGCTTGTTTGGTTGTTTATTTATTTACTTATTAACCCGTTTTGCAGATTTACATTTATATTATTTTGTTCTTGTTGGTAT
>JAVFBZ010202875.1:0-13648 GCA_032466195.1 Katharina tunicata
CAATATGTATTCTTCCAAACCACATTTGTTTTTCCGAGGTTATGTTATCAGGCTTTCAACGCCAAACCTCGTAAGACCAGTCATTGTGAAAAATATAGGGGGTGCTTAACTTTTTTCTTTGTGTATATGATAGCCGCTGATTTATAAGCTTTCTCCCCAAGCTGTGCCACTAAATTACAAATGAACACACAACCAGTGTGGATGCTGAGCTTATGTTTTGTGACTAATTTTTATGGATGATTTTAAGCGAACAGTTCTTGGCCATGGTCATTTTAGACTGGGCAACAGGCATTAACTACCCTACCTTCTACATGACATAGAATTATAAAAGATGGATTGATTGGGGTTTTACTGAAGGCTTTTGCAGACAGTTTGCCAAAGGAAACGAACAGAAAAATAACAGGGCACCACAACAAATCTGCATTGGGTTCCGGTTAACTCCTTAACTTAGCACTGGGGCACAGGATAGAAAGGAGAGACAACTCTTTAATATTCGTCACCTATTAGCCTTTTATTACATATGACATTGTATAGGATTACAAGATTCTTCATAACCACTCAACAAACAACTCTCCTTTGAGAGAGCCCAGGTAAATCACAACAAAAACTAACAACCATATCCCTGTGCAGTTTGAGCAGGTGTTTATCGCCTGGATTACAAGTTCAATGGGACAGACCATAGTAATAGCAAATTGTTAGATAGATTGGATGCTACACAAAAACAGATCTAAATTCTCTAGCTTCGAAACAGTGCACCAATTTTAGTTCATTTTTAACTTTAAATTTTGAGTACTGGCTGCACACAGAAATGTTTGCAAAACAAAATTGTTTTCATCATTGAATTATTTACTAAAAGCTATTACCCAAAGATAGCAAATACATTTGATGAATATCACAAAAAACAGATTTGAAGCAATGTATCCGACTGACATTCATCAAAGTTTACTGGCTCTAGTTGGATAAAATATTTTCTCCCACTACACATAAGAGACCTCAAAAGTGGTCTGTCACGTCTAGAGGAAGTAAGAACAATACAATAAACAAAAGTTTTGGAGCTTAATTACAGTAGATACAACTATATGAAATAAGATTGGTTAACGTTTTAACAACTAGAAAATTTCTTTCCATTCAATACTATGTTTTTTTTAAATACACAAATACTGCTAAATAAAATAGCAAATCCGTTATGGAAAAGTGATCTAACAAATGTGGAGAAGTTATACGTGTTAATAAAGATCCTCTAAAAACAAGACAAATGTACTCCAAAATACCCTTTATATCTCATACACAGTTAAGAAGCTAAAAAACAACAAAACAAAATTCTTAATTTAACAATAAATAGAAGTCATGATTGCCCTAAGGAAGGACCTGGGAAGACATAGAAAAATAGAATAGATATAGCAAAGTAAGAAGCTCAATAAAAACTCAATATTATAATAATGGATATGGGGATTTTCTACTTAGCAGAAGGTTTACACATGTTTTTTAAATTTTTTTCTCCTTTAGACTAAATAGAATAGATTATTATGAATTGACATCAACAAGTATCCTATACAATGTTTATACAGAGTATGATTAACAAATATATTTCTATGTACAGCCACAATAGATACTGTAATACAATTGATAATTTCTCCAAATTATAAATACAAAATATCAGAGTTTAACCAATTATAGACATAGGCCACATTTACCCATCACACTATATACTTTACATCTATATCTTCTCTCACTATATACCCTTAAGTATTCACTCGAACAAAAGGCTAAACAAAATCCAGCATGCTTTAAATAAAACAAAAGTAAAAATAGCATTCTAAACAATAAAGGATAAGAAATGTATGCTATTGTTAATTTTATCACAACTCTAGAATTTTTATCCACCTAATCACAGCAATTCAAATTATAATGTTGGGCTGATCACAAACCAATGTCTCACTTACATTTCAAAATTAAACTTCACATTTACCATTGCTACCATGTACTTCATTATAAATGTTGATATTGTAGTTACAGAAGTTACAAATATGACCTTGTTTGAGCTCAACAAGAATTATATTTTTTTGAATTTAATGTCAAAATTGAAAAGAATTTTCGATGTTAACCTCTGGTTACACAAAATACAACAGATATAAACCAAACTGCTCAATGCAAATTAAGACAGAAATGGGGAATGAATAAAATTAAGTGATTAAATAATCATTATTTAAAAGTACAGCAACTCTGTAACATATTAGCAAGTTTGTCTTTTTAAGGCATTGCTAACTGTTCTTATCACTTTTCAAAAAAAAAGGTTTCCAGCATGCGAATTAATATCATTAAGCAGAATTGTATAAATACCCTAACACCTTGATAATGAAGCATTCTTAGATTTTGAAAATACCCTAACACCTTGATAATGACCTTACAGAGCATTTGTGCCTACTGGGGGGGGGGGGGGGGAATAGTCTACATGTGATCATGTATAAGTACAGCAATAAAACTTTATCGTGCCTTTTCTTATTGACTTGTCAATAGTCCATTGGTGGCCATTCAGAAATTAAATGGGTCATATAAATATCTCTGTGGCAGAAATTGTTACCAAATTTAACAATTTTATGTTCATTTTTATAGTAGCCCACAAAGAATATATGCAACAGAGCTATGATAAGCAAATATTAATAGAAGCATATGCATGTGTTTAAATCCACACACACATACTAAACATAGAGATTGTTCGTTTGTTTGATTGGGGTTTTACCGTTACGTTGTATTCAATTTTATTTTACTCATATGACAGCTTAATTATCAGCCCAATCGGTGGAAGAAACCACTCTAAACAACGCTGGCAACACATTAACAGGACACAACAAAAAATCAGCTTCCTGATGCCCCTAAGCTGAGAGAGCACCAGGGCACAGGAGGCTCCCACTCACCTGAACTAGCGAAGCAAAGTACACTGAGCAACTAAATGCAAGTTTTCATAAAGCAGAGTGTAAGCATTAAATAAGCAACATTTCTTAATGTTAAAAGAAGTTAAAATTATGTTAGTTGCATAATTTTTTCTTTCTTTTGTTCTTTAGCTTGCATATAGACAATCTGTACATGAATATAGTAATGGAACACGGAGATACAGAGTTAAGGATGGGAACACGGAGATACAGAATTAAGGACCTTGATGAAAAAGTAGCCATCAACAATCCCATAATCCTCGGCTGTTTCATAACATTTTAGATTTACCCATGGATTTAAAAGATTGGGAGGTTGTTGGGAGAATTTGTTTGAAGGGAATTTTTCTATTTGTGCTTAATGGACGCAATGAATTCTGGGATGATCCAAACATAACCTTGTTATTTAGACATGTCAAATTTCCCATGCATGAACAGGGGGCTCTACAGAAAGTGTTTATTTTTGAAGGACTTCTACCATGCAGTCATTACTATTTGGCAATTTACTATTTTTTTTACCCCTTTAAGACATGAAAGTGGGCATGCACATTTTAATCAGATTCACTAACCCCAGGTCAATTTGCTAAAACTTGAATTTACTTTAAGTCACTGTAATACGTCATTGTGTGACTTTACTAAATTAAACTTCATTTAAATAATCCTTTGCGCAAACCAGCTCTGATGTGTTGATTTAGTTGCTTTGTTAAATTTAATAAAACTTTGCACACAAACTGCATCATCTCAGTTAAAACATCTGTAAAGTGACAGCATTTAGGATGAAACAATGTCTGAAAAAGTTTAATAGAAAACCCACTGTTAGAAAGTAAACATTCGTAAAGTGACAGCATTTAGGATCAAACATGGTCTGACAAAGTTAATATAAAACCCACTGGTAGCAAATTTTAACCATAAAAAATAAATTATGTAGTACATGCCCTGGACAAACCCCAAACTAAGTTACACATTCAAGCATGCTGACTGAGTAACCTATTCTGTCATTGCTATAAGTCTGTGATCTGGTAGCGTGGCAGAGTTGTTCCTTGATGACTTGCTGAGTACGGAGAATGGTTGTAGACGTGGGAATTATAGCCATTATCCTGGGACATCACCACACCATTGCCGTTAGGGTGGCCTAAAGGCTGAGCCTGCATTGCCTGACCATAATGATTCGAAGCGGAGGTTGGAGGGATGTGTGGGCCTTGCATCGACGTTAAGGCAACGTGGGTTGGGCCAGAGAACATTACCCCATTACCACGACTCTGGATGTTATACGTCATGGGGTCGAGATAAAACTGCTCGTTAGGGAACTGTCGCTGGAGCTCTTTGATGTGGCAGCCATGACAGAGAAGGTGGTTGTCAAGGGGATAGCATCGTTTATCTGGTTCATCCGTCAACTGGAGACCACAGTCCTACAACAACAACAACAAGTCCATCAAATGAAATTATCATGTCTGGTATAACATGAAATTGACTGCCATGTATATTCAGTAATAAGTTCAAAGCCACAGATAAGTATAACTAATTCTTTGAAAAGATATCCAGCAGAATTGAGCTTCTTAGTTTTGTCTGTTTTTTATGAATACTTCAAGCTTATTCACTTAATGAAGGCTTTCTAAGCCAATGGCTGAAGCAAACAACCCTTTGACTTTAATACACTAGGCCCTGGCAACAAGCAATTTCTAGATCCAAAAAACCCCAGGAGACAAAAAATGTGCAATGGACAAAGTGTGCAAAGTAAGAGGGCCAGGCACCACAACAAATCAGCTTCCTGTTAGCCCAGAGCTCATGTTGAAACCAGGGCTGGGAAGCCCCCCGTCAACCAACAACACTACACATAAAAAACATTTTTTTTTAAACAGAAAAAAATGACTAAAGAAAAACACAAAATTCAGTGGGCAAAAATTAAGTTATCAGTAATATGAAAACACATTGTAAGTCCACAATTTCAAGGAACACAACAAATTTGGAATATGGTACATTGACCTGACTGTTTGATTGTATTTTGATTCATACTATAATAGACATAGATTCATTCTGATTATTGTTCCTGTGGTTCCCATGAATCAAATAAAAAAGTTAAATAAGAAATAATTTTAAGTAAAAAAAGAACTTCTCCATGCTAGGACTTAAATAGCAGTAGCGTCAAAACTTTGCATGATGTGTTGTCTTCAGAGACTACAGTTTAAATTTGCATGCAGAAAACTTTTTTGTAAGTAAAAAGTTGATGAGACAAAAAAAAAGGATAAAATAATATTATGCAAAAACGTTTGAATACCATAAATATTGCTTGAGAGAATGTTAAAAGTAACTCAAAGTGGCAACATTCAGAGCTTCATTCTTTCCAAGATTCACAAGACTAAGGACGCCAAGGGACATGGACAGTGCTTTAAACAGGACGCCACAACAAATCAGCTGAGTTTACTGATTACCCTTAGCTCTTAAAGCATCAGGGCACAGGAAGCTCTCCACAATCAATTTATGCAAAAAATGTATGCACAAACCCCCAGCCATTTATACCTCACTGCCTTGGGGATCACGGTTTTACACCGACTTAAGGTTATTTCACTTTTACCACGGCGTGCCAGCCCAATGGGTGAAGGGAACCAGCCTGGACAACACTAGCAGAGACCAAGAGACCACAAGATACTTTAATACAGGATGATATATAGGACACCACAACAAATCCGCTTCCTGACGCCCCTTAGCACAGCAAGCTCTCGCCAACCACCGGCTCACTACCTTGTAGGCAGAATAATAGCTTCAAACTTTCTATGGGATAGCATTGTGGAGAGCTCATATCATATAAAGGAATATCACATTAAAAACATGGTTATACCAGGCATTCACACTCGTATTTATAAGAGAATAATATAAAATCAACAAGCCCGAAACAAAATCAGAAGAAAAAACCAAGAAGTCCAAGAAGAATTGAAAATCAACACTTGAATGATATATAGAAAACGGCGTGGCCAAAATAAATTTAAGACGTGCCAAAGAATATAAATTAAAATGCCAAAATAATAAAAAGCCATCAAGGGTTCTCATGTCATGAAGTCAGAGTTGATGCAACCACTCAGTTTGGCAGGGTAAGGTGAATTAATAAACACGGAAAGGGGGATTAGAAGCTTGTAACTAACTAGATGGTATTAACTCAAAACAGAGGGTAAGTGTTTGACGTTATAGTTTGCGTAAGTTTGAAAATGTGTCAGACCTTGCTAGGTCATTTTTGTCAGAATATGGATCTCGAACAAGGACTTTTAAATTGATATACCTTCAAGTTTTATTGATACGGAACAATTGAATTATTATCGATGATTAAATGGTTTATTTATTTACATGATGTTTGTTGTCCTACTTCTTTATTATATGACAGTGTGTGTTGGTAATTTTGGATTGATTTGCATTTTACGCCGTGCCCGAGGTTATTTCACTGACCAATATGACGGTGGTGTATTCCAAAAGTAAGCAATGCCGGTGGCACAACCAATAATGTGAGATGTTGGAAAAATAATGTTCCTTCAGTGTTGAGATTGGCAGTATGAATGTAGGCTCAACAAGTTTACCTTAGACAGAGAGCATTATTTGTGGAACCCCAAGAAGATTGTAGTAACCACCCTATGATCTACAAAAAACAACAACCATTGGCCACGGAGTCTAACAGAGTCTAACAAACTGCTCACTGACTAAGTTCATAATCAACAAACATGTTTGTTTGATTAGGGTTTCACACCACATTTCGCTCATATGATGGTGTTTAAGCCCAATGGATGAAGGAAACCAATGGCTACAATGCTGACAACACAAGACACTACAGTACATTTACAGGACAAAAACAGGACATCACAACAAATCAGCTTTCTGATGCCTTTTATAGCTCATTAAACAACACAGAGAGAAGATTCATTTTTCACAAGCCAATGATTAATGATAAGCAAAATATATGGGTTAAATATAGGACTGTATATATATTTATAAATTTACAGAAAGAAAATATATTTTTGTCAAGAGTAATCACACTGGCACAGGGATAGATTTATACATGTATATAAGATAGTGAAAAAAGATTTAAAATAGCAACAAACAAAATGTCACTGTGTTGAAAGGAGTTTGTATAAATTGTTTGTAGTTTAAACAATGAGATTGGAGAGATACTTTAGGAATGGAAAGTACTTGGGAATATATTTTTTTTTAAATTGTCATCCTATTTGTTAAAACAATTACATGAAGTTTATGCTTATAAAATCATGTGTTGCTTCTAAATTAGATTTCTGTTCTTTTAATCTTTCGTTTTTTTTTTAAGACCAGTTACATGTAGTTCCTCCAAAAATAACATACAGGCATGATTTGTAGATATATAATATATAATATTGTTTTACATACTATCCTCTTTGAAAATATACTTTGGGTGTGTTTAGACATTGCAACATGAAAATTGTAAGCAATATATAGTATTTTGCTTGATTAAATTTACAATAATTTTGTGTCAATCAAAATAAAAAAATTCCAAATATGAAGATTTTAACTTGTACCACATTTTAAAGAAGAAAAACAGATGCAGTGATATGTATGTACATATATATATTCTGGGTCATGTTGTCTATAGGTGGGGATAAAGCAAAGCAAACAATATTTTTGTTTGGGACATATCAAAAGGCTAGCTGTGGTTGATAAATAATACAGCTGTACTAGTTAATTGTGACCATTCCACAGCCAAACTGAGGGTTGATGTTGAAATGCACTCAAAAGGGCATTCCATGCATAATTTCAGATACCAAAGACTGGTATCAAATGAAAACGAGGCCAGATCAGAGATTTATCACCAAAAATGGTTCAAAGTAAATTAAATCCAGTGTTTCAGTCCAAGTTTCCAATTACGTCTTCCCTTCTGGAGAAATGGAAATTAGTTTTTTTTGTATATTGGTGAACTATTCAATATCCTGAAGTGGTAAAATCATTTAATAAATCAAAAATTCTAAATGTTGAAATTTTCATTATAAAACAAAGAGGAACTAAGATGTGACTTCTTGAAAAAAAACATTGAACTTGGATTTAATTTCGTACGAGTAGATTTTTAGCATTAAATCTTCTGACCACTTTTTACCACTCTGGAAGTAACAGAGACATACGTTATGAAAATTCCTGTCTAATTTCATCTTTTCCCTAAAATCTGCCAACGTGAAACAAAAGACAAAACAAAAATACAGTTTACAAAAATAGACCTAACTGTTACAAGTACACAAATGTACTCATATGTCGCAAAGTGAAACCTTTATCATATTCTTAGTAATTGACCATATCAATATAAATCTCAGAAAACCGCTGAACGTAATAAAAGAAATTGTAAATTTGTTTGCTGCACAAAAGATTCTTCAACCTACAGCACTTGAAGTCCAACAGCGACTGATCATAAGTATCTGTTACCTTATCCTGCGCAGAAAAATATTGCTGCGTTTGTTTGCCTCAGCACAATCTGTCATGTTTGACATTTCTGACAATATGAGGCGCAAATATCCCCATGTGCTGAAAACCTAAGCCGCCTGCTCAGCCAGAAAATTCAACTGGCCAATAGACACGCTTAATATAATCATGTGATTGTCTAGCCTTGCTGTATAGAATGACTTAATTAGACCCCACAAAACACATAACAACAAGTACAATATTTGACTCGACCAAATCTCAACAAAGGCATGAATATAATTCATAGAAAATGGTAATGTGGTACCAACAGAACTGGGGCCAGTTTCACAAAGCCTTTGCGACGTATTGAACTCTCAGCTGTCGTGAAGACACAATACCTTCAACACTGGGCATCATAGTAACTGAGTGTGTGTAAATTTGCGAAGGCTTTGTGAAACCGATGTCACTGTACTGAAGCAGGACCTATAAGCCGCTACTCAGCTGCTTTGACAGTACTGGGATACTGTTATACCGTGTACCTGAATAGCAGGTATTTGAATGTATAGACAGCAGAGCGCGGTGTGAATGCATGGGTGTCCCGCTTCAGGAGCGTGGAGTCAATGCATGGGTGTCCCACTTCACTCGCGCGCCATCTAGCGGACTGCTGACACCCTATTAGAGTCCCTTAGCTCAGCTGTTGGCTCTCCTGTGGTACCGGTTTTTAATCCTCCTTTTTAGGCAGGCCCTTATAAACAATATACAAAACTATGATAAAGCAAACGATAACATAAAGAAAGATAAACAATTGACAGGCACTGAAAGCAAACCCAAATGTTCTGTAGATAACACAGAAATACTGTTGTCTGTCTTTAAAGTGTTAGTGTAATAATACACATCAGAAAACACTAATGTATGGATTCCAACATCTTGAGGAAACGTTTCAGTCTCTACCTGGAGAGCGTCAAGCGTTAATGATAGAGACTGCAATGTTAGGTCAAGAGTAAATGTGAGTTCATATATTAATGTTTGCCGCTCGTTCCTCAGTGTGGTCAAAAAATTGCCACTGAAAAAACTTATCCACCATTTAGAGGCTATTTTTCTAAAGAAAGCCATTTAGAGTATATTTTGTGAATAAAATTACAGATTGTGGTTGCATTTTATTTTTTTTCTTCTGTATCTACAAACAAATAAAGAAACATCCTCCATGTACAAAGTGGAAAAGATTCACTTCATTATTACATATAATGGAAGCAGGGATTTTTTTCTTTCAGCGTGATTATGAAAGAAAGAAAAAAACAAATTTTCCATAATATTCTTGCAGGCCGAGAACAATATCATTTTGGAATTTGTCCCTATTCAGCAATGTTAGAGGGTCATCTGATCTTTACTTTTGGGTGAAAGAAAGAGATCACCATAACTTATTTCCAACAAACGATGGCTGTCACATGCTTCAAATCTGTGCTCATAAAGCAGCCACGTGTTGTTCTTGGCGTTGTTAACACTAAGATTTCACAGAGTCATCTCCCAGTTATCTCCCTCTCATCAAGGTTGGGCAAAGCTGAAGATTGGCTAAACCCAGATGGGATGTGAAGGCCTCATTTCGAACTGCTCGTTACTTTACCATTTTTATTACCTGTACTGAACATATATGCTTAATAAGACCAAATAAGGAGCTCTAAGATTAGCAAAGACTCTTTTCACATAACCAGAGCCAGAGGACCCAACTTCTGCCTACACTGACAAGCTTCTAATGAACTGATAAATGTTAGCGATGCTGTCACAGTAAACTCACCTCACAATGATAACAGTCCACATGGAAATCTTTATCCATTGACACAACTCGAACCGTCTCCTCTGTGCCCTGATCAACAGAGAAAGGGAGGGTACAATTATCAAATAACACTAAAAAGTATAATCAAACAGAGCTGAGAGCCACCGGTTATCGTCAAGACGCTTTAAAATACAGAATGGAAAATAAAATAGTAAACGTTATTAAACTCGGGGAGTCCAATTTTTTCCCCCGACGATTACAGATTGATTCGAAAGATAGAGATTCCCACCAGAACTTGTATGATTTATTTTATTTTATTTGTTTATATGTTTATACTTCCCTTTTATTAGGATAGTTAATAAATTGAGGACTTAAGGTATTAAAGTTAAAGAATTATAACAAAATATTTAAATATTTACATCTAAGTCCACTTTTTCTAAGTTTAATCATTACATGTTTTAGAGTGTTCTCTCAGCTCCATTCTTTATTAACACAAACATGCCAGACTGTGAAACGACTATCCTACACCACATTACATATAATTACATGTACCACCATATCAAAACAGGAAGTTTACGATAGAAAGGGGGAAGTAGGCAATACAAGGGGGTTACCATGGGGATATTTATTGACCAGTTAGATAATCAGGATGATTAGGAGGAAGATTAATTCAAGAGGTCTTCCAAACTCAGGGACTGATTCAACATTCGTTTTATAATGAAAGGGATACAAAGGAATCTTTTCATAAAGTTGGCCATATTTGCTCTTTTGGTCATTCACCGTTTTAGATATTGGATAAGAGCATCCAAGTTGACACAATATCATAACAGGTGGTTACAAAAGACAGTAGAGGGATTAGATTAGGAGCTTTCATATAAGGCATACAATATGGGATTGCATACATAAATTATCAGGCATGCTGTAAATACGTTCAAGTTGATCAACGACAACAGTAATTTTGGGCAAGGTTTGGCTGGGACATGTCTTTATATATAGAAATATATTTAAATGAAATGATATACCATGATGACTCCAGGTTAGAGACATTTAGTATTCTAGATCACTACATCTCTCTCAATGTGGCAAATTTAAGTACTTAAATACAAGCCAAATTGTATTAACATTTATAAACAATGGCCACAAAGTAACATTTAGATGTATTAAAAATAAGGAAGTTTCATTTTTTTACTACTTCTTATATTTAATTGATGTTTAATGCAACAATTAGATCTATTTTGATGCTTAATGAAGTTAGAAAATGGTTTCCAATACATTCTTTTAGTCCGAATTTTTAGAATCTATAACCTCTGCTGTACACAAAAGTCTTTGAAAAAAATTGTCAAAAGAAAGTATTGAATAGATGCAGGGTGAGATGTTACATGCTGAATGATCTAAAGGAGTAATCATGACAGGTAATCAGTCCAGGATTTCAAAATGCTAGTGGAACACAATAAAATTGAACACACGTGCATGTTGTTGGGATAAATGGAATGTTTAGTACTGAGGTTAATATAAACTAGTATATGATGAAACTGTTGATGCCAGTAGACGTGACTGGTATCTAATTCCCTAGGTCGCGCTGGGAGTTAGAAATTACCTCTACCGGTGTAATGGCTTGTCCACAGGCTGCACACTTAGGGGCATACACTCTATAAAACAAAATAAAATAACCATGGATTATAGAACACAAGGACATAGACTCTGAAAATAAGGAAACGAGTCATGTTAACATGGCAATGTACATAAAAAATAAAATGCATTAAAAATCGCTTGTAAAACATATATGTTTATATGTTTTACCATATAAGAATGAACATGTATCAACGTATGAAAGAAGCAATGGCAAAGTTGGGGAATAAAAATAAAGTAAAAAAAACAAAAAATAAATCTTTAAAACCATTAGGAGATAAGTCAGTGCATTTATCAGAATTATCTCCCTTAAAATTACTTCCCTCACCAACTGCCATAAAGTTAGACTGTGGATCATGATGAACTATGCATGAACTACAATGTACTTGTTAGCAAACATTACAAAACCATGTATTTGATACATCACAACTTGTCATATTTTAGAAGCCTACAGGCACAACACATTAAATAAAATCATAACACAATAAAATACTAGTTTATTTTAATTCTATGTTTACAACACACTGGAAATTAATTTGTTTTTTCTCGGGACAAAACAACATCTTAATCATTCACATTACGCATACACTAAGGCAACTTAACATTGCCTTTAGAACAGGATATGAACTAAATTGACATTAGCCCAGAACTAATAATTGTTTATTTATTAATGACATTTTTTCTATCCGAAGTTGGCAAACAGAAGTGCATCCCAATTACACATTAACAAGCATTTTTAACAAGTGCTATGGATATATATATTTTGTCAAGAGTAATCACACTGGCAAAGGGATATCGACTAATTAAAGTTGATAAATTATCTCATGTTCTAGATAAATTCTCAGAGACAAGTTTCTAGATAGATCTGAATCTCGAGTTGTTCTGGATAACCTAAAGGCGCATCTCGATAAAAGGCAAAATATATATCCATATATTGCAACATAATACTCAAGGCTATTTCACTTATCTGATCATCAGTGTTTGGCAGAAAACCAGGTAGGACTTTTGCAAAAGATACCAAATGGCCTTCTAAATCCAGTCGTTAACCTTTCTGAAGTATTCTAATTATATACATTCACATGCTAACTTAATAGCATCTTGGTTAAAATCCAAGTTGTCCCAATCTATTTACAGATATCACATCACATTACAGACAGACACACTATCACACACATCATATTAGTACTTACACTAGCCTGTTATGTGAGATGGGGAATTAAAGTGAAAAGACAAAATCAAAATAACATCAAATATTTAAACAGAAAAACTTAAGACTTTAACTTTGTTTATTAGGGTATTCCCCTCATTGCATGCACTACATATGGTTTGTTGTAAGTTTAAATGGCTAGTAGGTCTCCAAAGAAGATAGTTTCTCTCATACACTCAAGCCCTTCCTAGTAGTGACAACGCAGGCCATCGTAGGTAGATCAAGCAATCTGTTAAATACAGAGCTACAGGAAAGCTCCAATAATTCAAAGACCCATTTGTGTTAACTGCTCACGTCTGCTCAAGGGTATTTCACTTACATGACAGTTTTGTATTTCAACATTACAAAGGGACAATCACAATACAAAAAATGTGTCGACAATCTGTTGGATGTTACTCTAAGTATGACAGTATGAATATAAGCTTGAAACATTCTGTCCTTAGCAAGTGAGCCCCAATAATTCAAATATTGGTTTCATTATGGCATTATAGGTACTTGATAGTCTCCGTGAAAAGGTGATAAAACTAATTCACTGCTACATCTTGTACAAGGTAATGTAAAACAAGTTGTGTATTTATTTATTGTACATTTACAGTTTTACGTACATACAATACACACAGAAGCTAACTTCCCTCAAGTTGCGACTCGTCCGATACAAATCCGCGTCCGAGACGCACATCGGACGCACATTGTAAGCCAACAATCCTCGGGCGATGT
>JAVFBZ010202886.1:0-13647 GCA_032466195.1 Katharina tunicata
CCCCCCCCCCCCCCCCCCCCCCCCCCCCCCCCCCCCCCCCCCCCCCCCCCCCCCCCCCCCCCCCCCCCCCCCAAATCTCGTTCTTGCCCAGGATGCCCCTTAGAATAAAAAGGCTCTTACAAGGCAGTTATTCAAGTTTTACGAAGGGTTGGAATCTTGCCTCGACCTTTCCAGTTGACATCATTTTAAATTATGACCAATTGTCTGTGTGCTGTTGGGCTCAGCTGTTCGTTGTAGGCAAATCTGTTACAATGACGTATAACCACATTTTGGTGTCCAAACCTCTTGTAAAATAGTGTTTATTGTATATCATGCATCTATAACTTATGTTAAAAAACGTTTTGAATAGTTTTTGACAGCAACGAGGGTATTTGGTTATACTCCTTTATTTTTACCTGGAAAGGTTCGCACCCCCCCCCCCCCCCCCCTCCCCCCTGTGGACCTTAGGTATAAAAGGGAACTTTTCCGGTGGCTGCGGAGATCACGGGGTGGTTTTTACGAGGTTTCTCTCGGTTTTCCACCATGCACCGGCAACGCAAAGTCGTCTTATAGGTGAAATACTCTTGAGTACGACGTTAAACACTAACGAGGAACAAACACATTTGGTTATACCGTCCAAACGCAACCTCCGTTCGTATGTGTGTTGGACTTTTTTGTGTTTTGAAATTAAACATCTTTTAGAGGCATTTGTATGTTTTGAAATGTTTTAACCATCTACTCTTATATTTTCATGTAGCACTTATAAGTTAGTAGTTCCACAGATCGATTTCCAGTGACATAAAAAAGAGCCATTCGGAACAAGGAAGTCATCTTATAACTCATCTTCTTATAAACAAGATATATAGCGGCTTTATTATATTAGCGTCAGTAAAACAGTTATAAAGCGGATGTTTAACTGACGATGATATTATAAAGCCGAACATTATTATCTATTCCAACATGACTTCCTTGTTCGCTTTGTCCTTGTATTCTGACTTATATATTCTCTTCTTGAACTGTTTACTCTCTTCACGTTTGCAAATTCTTTATTCTTCAAGTTCCCTAGGACGATTCGGGTTTATTTTAAGGTTTAGTTAAAGGTGTGTCATTTTGTGGGATAACAAGTATTCTACTTTTTTGGCTTTAGCAATATTTTTTAGTCTTTAATTAAGAAGTAATGTTAGTTATCCATTTAGGTGTTAAGTTTTATCCTCCGTGGTGGGTGCCTGGCAAGGGCTTTCTATGCCCTGGTGCTTTCTGAGCTAAGGGGCATCATGAAGCTGATATGTTGTCCTGTCCTTGTCCTTTGCCTGTTACCAGTGTCCGTCGAGAGTGGTTTCCTTCACATATTGGGCTGGCACGCCGTCACATGAGTTAAATAACTTTAAATAAATGCCTAATGAGACAGACAAACAATAGTTTTCCCTGCATCAACTATTTAACCTTGTTCCTCACAAATCATCTTCGCCATTTACGCCTGAACTTTTTCACAGCATGTTGGTCAAACTGCCAATGTAGGCAGACTCCACGGCTTCCGTATGTTTTACATTCAGAACATAATTTACTCCTAAACTAAATATTGTGCATATAAAGCCATATGAAATTCGCTCGATTACCCTATATTTTATTACGTATTCATTGTCCATACGGCGGTAAACAGGTTTCCGGCGAACAAAATGTACCATTTTGATACATATGCATACACCTAGCACAGCCGAGCTAAGTGATGGCAACGAAATAACGAGAAATCACGCGAGGTTTTGCAGATTGGCATCCCGTCATGTAAGTGAAAGTAATTTGGTAGTCGGTCATGATCACACCATGCATGTTATAACATAAATTAATTTCAGTGTGTTGTTTTCTGTACTGTGGTGATTTGGTGCCTGATTCTAAAGGTCGTTGGTTCGATTCCAGCAACGGTCTCAGACTGCAAATAAGTTTTGAACTAGAATCTGTTCATTCTCAGAGAGTGGTGTCCCAAAAAACGAAAACGTAAACAGAACGAATAATGTTACAATATAAAAAAGAGTTAGAACTGCACAATGTTTTACTGACGGCGCAGGTGATGCCGTTATTGTTTTGTTTTGTTTTTTGCTTTTTTTCACATAAATCATCGATCTAACGCTATATCTCAAGAAAACCGGAAAGCTAACAGGCAGAGCTTTCAAAGGCACAAAACGCATACTTTAAGTTTGGCCAAAGATCGGAATTTTGCCTCGGTCCTGTCTATTGGCATCGTTTCAAATCATGATCATTAGCTTGTCTGACTGCGGGTGGGCTCAGCTGTTCTCTGTACGGAAATGTGTCAAAATGGCTTCTTATTACCATATTCTTGAGGTACAACTGTGGGTTGTGGTATTGTACATATATAACCCTGAAGTAGTCTTTGTTCTTAATCTACTTCATATGCCCCGATCCAAATCCATGTGTCTTTTTTGTTTATAGGTTATGGCGGGAGATTCCGGTGGCTGCGGAGATTGCAGACTGGTGTTTACGGGGCTTCTTTTCGGTTTTCCACCATGCAAACATGCACCGACAGCACATATTCGTCGTAACAGTGGAATACATTTGAGTGCGACGTTAAATACTTATCAAATCAGTAAATAATCTACTCTAATGTAGTGTTATTTGTAAATCGCATTCGAGGCTTTAACTCTGCATGATGCATGTCTGGGCCAAACTCAGTTTTTTAATTTTATCTTTCGCAAGCTAGTTTCTGATGTTGCGAAATGAGGATGCCCCACAAAAAACGACAACCAAGGAAAACTGCGTCGAAATATCTTCAAATATATCCAACATGATACGTACATGTATAGATGTACACGGCTTTTAATTCGTTATTTCCGCCATAAAACCCGAAAAAAGTTACATGACACTGCGCGTAAACGGTGAATACAACGACTGATTGGTCCAGTCAAAATGATTGGTTGATTTTGTTGGTTGTCTGGACATCTGCCATCTGTATCGAACGCTGTGATAAACAACTGCATCACTTCTCCTACAGATACGAAACAAAGAAAACTAAAAAAAGTATGTTTCATAAAAGGTACTATGTAAATTCTAACAAACAAAACGACTGTTATGTTGATTTGATCGGATTTTTTTTATATTTTGTGCTTTTGATGTTGTACTTTTTTTGTAAATATGTTTGACCAAAGGTCAAATACCGAACTGCAAAACTCATCTTTGGATCAGATATAAGCCCAGCCAGATGAGATTCCAATGACAGGTCGTGATTCTCTTAAAGGCGTTGGAATTAATACTAATTCGATAACGAATTCGTTATATTGGCTTATTCACAAATACTAACAAGAAAATACAATCTTCTTCAATCGGATTACAAGTTGAGTTCTTAACGCGTCTGCTTCGTTCTTGACAGATCGTGCCGTCGAGTCAGGCAAAAAGCTTCCAGCAAGCCATGACGAGAGATTACAGTCCGGTAGGAGGTGTCTAGCTGGCGATTCTTGTGCCCTGGTGGTCTCAGAGCCGAAGCAGCAGGAAACCGATTTGTTTGCACTTCCTGTCTTGCGCACACTGGTAATCCTGAGTTACTACTGTATGTTATGAGGGCACAACCTCGAAGGCTAAACATAACTTCTGTAGACATTTTCTTTTTTATTAATTTATATACTTGATTTCTGTTTAACGCCGTACTCACTGGTATTTTATTTATATGGCGACTTTGAATGTCCGAAGTTGGGTGACAGCGACACGCAAAAACGACCCCGGGATCCCCGCACCCACCAGAAACTTCCCTTAAATGAGTTAAGTCCAGAACGGGGCTGACAACTATATAATGATACGCTAAACGGGACTCAGCAGCCCTATGTTCCATCAAGTTAGCCATGTCGCGTCTTTCTCCTGACATTTTGCTCAATTAATAGATGTGGATAGTTTTATGCAAATTCGCTCTATATAAATAAAACTGCTAGACTTTACACGTAGGAACTTCTATTTTATTATATTGTTTCCTTTTTCGCACTGTCTAATAGTTGGCAGTGCGTCCATATACTGTGATATTCAGTTTTATTCTGAATGTTAGTGTTTTTTATGTAACGTATTGTCCCTTTTTATTCCGACAGTTCTATTATAAAAACAAAACTGTATTCCATTTTTTTTTTTTTAAACAGTGGCAGCCTTTATGGGAAACTACATTGGTATATTATTCATTATTTTTTGTATCAATTTTCGCTTACGGCGGCCGCGCCATGCCTCAGTTCGCCGGGCAGTCCCCTTCAACTGTACCCGGTATAGCTTCGAGATGCCTTGCCGTCCTTAGGTAGTAGGGTGGTTCGATGTAGAATTTGTTTTCCATGCACTTGGACGATTCACACCGTACGTACGGGAAGTATGCGGGGAGTGGGGGTGGCTTTTACGAGGTTTAGCTACACACCTGCAACGCAAAGTCGCCATATTAGTGGAATACAAAAAGGACGTTAAATATTAATACAATCAGTCGACCAATCATTCAATCAATTCATTATAACATACGTAACAATCAGTACATATATTTTCCCACAGTGAATGGACGAATAAATAATTGAAAGAACAAAAAATAATTTAATAAATTATTATAATCATTATGAAGAAACTTAACGTTTAATTTTACAATACAATTGCTTTGAGGTCTATAAAGTGGGTGTTTGGCCTGTAAAGCTATTAAATTTTGAATGTCGTGGAACATTGCTATGAGGTTCTGCCTTCTTCATTTAAAATAGTATTTGTGGCACGTAGTAAATTTTAAGACAACGTAGAATTATGAGGAAAAACTATTTTACTACCAAGGCAAATTATTCTCTTCTTTTGAAAATGCCTTTGGAAATTTTCAAAATGTCAATTTGTGAGTTTAATTTATCAAAGTTGGCATTTAGTGAAAATAAGTCTTCTATATCTCTCTGTTTTCATAACCAATTGAATTTTTTGTAACAATATATAATAACTGTCAACATTGTTAGTCTATATTCTTTATGAGGCATTTAGATGGTCATTCAATTGTCATGACGGTTCATATTATACTTGACAAAGACACTAGTAACTGTCTCGAAACGTCGTGTGAAATAATAAAGATGAGATAAATATCCATAAAATCTGTGTTACAATAATATTGTTTCTACTTTTCTTATTTGGTGTTGTAAATTCAATTCCTTTAGCTCAAAATACATCTTCAAAAATGTTTACAAAAAAATTGTTTTCAATTCCATAAATAATATAAACATGTGGTTCGTTGTTTTATTTTTTTACATTTTCTATTCCAAGTAATTCCTGAAGCGCACAATATGTTTCCAAAATATATGGTGTTCCGTGTGTTCATTTATTTATTTATTTATTTATTTATTTATTTTTCTTTCTTCGTTTCTTTCTTTCTTTCTTTCTTTCTTTATTTCTTTCTTTCTTTCTTTATTCCGAAAACCTCCTTACACTGAAAATTCATTTTCAAAAGATGTGTTCTTATATCCATTCCTTATAAGACATGTTTGCTGTTAAATATATTAAAGAGTATTCTTTTTATTAATTTAATTTGAATTTATATATAAATATTTTATTTTAATTAACAAAGAGTTTTTGTCTTTTTGTTTTTCATTTATTCCATAGACGTGTGTGACATTTACATTTTTAAAAGGTCTTAATTATTTAATGTTTATATTCTATTATTCGCCCACGTTGACAAGCTCTAATTCAGGCTCAAAATTCACCAGCTGATTTCTTCGTTTTGTTTTTTTATTTAATACGGTTAACAAGATTATGCGGACCAGACGGTATTTGATGTCGATATCATTGTAATTACTCTTTGTGGAAAGTTTTAGCCGTTTCCACCGGAATTTGGTAAGACCTCTATTTTCCTGATTGTGCCTCTAAATGTGTAAGATGGTGATCAGAGATGGATATAGCGATTTTCCCGAACACTGACGTTGGCAAATAGCATAACCAAACACCATCGCATTTAGACGGAATATAGAAAATTGGAAAAGCTCCGCCATCACTCAATCGCAAGGGGTTCACCGAGATCGGTTACCATGGCAACCGATCGTCATGGCACCTCGTGATCTGCATATGAAATTAGACATTTTCCTTGAGCAGCTATTCTATTGTCTGGCCTTGTGTTTGCCGATGGCCTTGGAGCCTTGGGAACCGTATCGCCAATGGTCGCTCGGTTTTGCAAAAGGCTCTTTCAGCATTTCCAATTTTGTTTCGTGACTCATCTGTTCGCATTTATTCGCGGTAGAATGCACGTTATCTCTGTGCGTGCTTTTATTCAACCATTCTGCATACAGAAGTCCAAGTTCGCAGTCGATTTGTTCCAATTCCCCTTGACAAGGCCTTGCCATTTCCCAGCAACGACGAAGGCTCTGTCTCGCTCGCACTAAAATCCTCTGTGCCCAGGTTCACTGTTCTGTTCCAAAATTTCTTTACGGATATATGTGAATATGTCTTGTGAAATGATGGGATTAGCCTATTTAAAATGTACAATCGGCAACTGGATTCCTAGGACATTTAATGGTACGTATATCTGGTTGTTTCAAATAGTAACAGTTTTCGTTAAATTTTGTAACACCCGTAACAGATACATTTTTCGTAAAATTTCGTAACACCCACAAATAGACATTTTCGTTTTTGTTATTTATTCTTTTATTCTGACTGAATTTCTGTTATTTTCTGTTATTTTGTGAGTCTTTTCTCTTTGCTGTTCTTGAAGCTCGGATTCAAAGGGTTATTTATAAGAGGACTTGTTGCTCATCATATTGCGTACATTTGATCCATTACAGCTCAGACAAGCAGCCCAAAAATTTGCGTAAGCGCATATGCCAAACAATCATTTTCTTTTCACGTTTGGAAGAAAACAAATGACTTTTATTTTGTACTTTGCTTTGCAACAAAGTCTGCAGTGTGCCAAAGTTCCACTAATTTTTTAGAAAAAAATATTTTTGACTTTGTGCGCATGCTCTTTCCTGTGTGTAGCAAATTATGCCGACCGAACATTTTATAGTAAAAAATGACTTTTTTTAGTTTGAAACATTTCCGCTTAAGCGCACGTTTTGGCAAGGTGTAAACAGCAAAAAAACTAATCTTGTGGGATTCTCTTTTCGTTAAAAATATAGGTTCTGCATTTCAACTTCTGACAATGCTTCTGAATTCATTGCCAGAAATTTTGCTTAGGAGCTATTATTTACCTTTGTTCTGGACTGTTGTATGTTTTCTTTATTACTCTCTTTTTTGTATAATGTCAGAATTTCCTGTGGGCCTCAAAAGGCAGATTTCTAAATGAATCTGTACCTGTAGAGTTCATGTTACTTGTATTTTTCTCTGAAAACGATTCCGCCTAGAGGACACTCAAATCTTGTACCGTGCTTAACGTTGTGGCGAAGCCTTCGAATTATCACTTGTTGCGTTTAGCACCTATATGTATAGCATTCTTCTGCTATTCACAATAATAAAGACATACGCACCGGTTACTACTGTTCACTTGATATCGTATATTCTTGTTCTTGTGTGGCTTAATATATTCAGCAACTTGGTTAATTTTTATTTTCTATATCTGTATGATTTTTGTGATCCTTTGGAAGCTAGACGAAAATATTTGCCTAAACACAATTGGTCCTCGAAAATGAGTCACTGAACAAATGTCTTTGTCTGGCGAATTGCTGGCGATCGCCCCCACAATTGAACCCAGTGGAACTTTAGACCACCCATCGTAGCAAGAATCCTTATTGATTGAAATGTGAATCGAACGACCTGTTCTTCAGGCGAACGATTCTCGAGTTACATTTGAGGGTTGGATAGGAGCTGCCTGTGTCCGGGTGCTCTCTGAGCTAATGGGCATCAGGGAGCTGGTGTGTATGGTGTTTTAGTTTTGTCCTGCAAAATCTGCTGTGTTGTCTTCTTTATTGCTCGTGTCGTTGAGGGTGGCTACCTTCGTCAATTGGACCAGCACGTCGCCATATGTGTAAAACCTCAATCAAATTCATTCTAATTACACAATGTCCTTGGAACCTCCTGCCTCTATTTCGCCAGGCTCTCGCGAGATTTCGAAAAAATCGTAAACAATTTTGGAAAGGATGTTAGTTTTGTGAGTTTACGTTGATTGATTGATTGATTGGTGTTTAAAGTCGTGCTCAATGGTATTTCACTTATACGATGGAGCTGTATTCCAACAGTAGACAGCGACTCTTAACACAACCATCATGTGTAGTCACTTTAGTGCTTTTGCTATTGGAAAGATAATGTTCCTCCAGTTCTAAGTACGACAGCATGAATATAATCTGGAAACATACTGCCATTACCCAGAGGGCATTGAGACTTTAGGGTTCTCTTAAAGCTAACATTCTGTTTAAGCGTTCCCCTGTTTCCATAGGGTTTTTCATTAATAACAAAATACAGATAGAAATAATTATGACATAGGAGATTTGCTATTGGATACGATGGCATTTTATGTGTCAATATTTCTCACAGAAATGCGAGGATAAATGATTAAAATCGGCTCTTCTACGGTTTTGTGCTGTCATAATAACGATCCCTTTTATCGTTTAGTATTTATCAGCAGATTATTTTGTGTCTGAAAAATAAAATAAAAATCTCTAAATATTTATTGCATTTCACGAGGATGTAGAATCACAATTGGAGATTTCTAACATTTGATGCGTGTTGTGTCATTGATGTTTAGGACACGTGTACATCGAGTTGTATGATTCACTTTACAAATCTACTTATATATATGCATCTCGTAATTGTGGTTTTGGGCCTTATATTTTGAACTTTGACAATTTCGATTCTACGACGTACGCATAAAACGTGTTTTGCTTGTTTCTAGTCAAATTAGCCACACAACACGCCATTGTATTGAGGGAACAGTAAGTCACATGATTAAATGTGCCGTCGGCTGGTATTATTTTTGCAAGCTACCCAGTTACAATGGGGAGTTTTACAGATAATTTAGATGAGGCCTTAGTCATTTCGCTGGGTTTATTATGTGTAACGTTGGAATTCCTCACAGCGGTAGCAGCATACGCATTGAAATGTTACATAGACAGTCAACCACAATCCATCAGCAATTACATGAAACAATTTTAACAACGCAATTACAATCTAGCCTTCTTTATCGCTTACTGAGACTCTGGGATAAACGAGCGCCATTTTAATCCATCAGTAACGTTCAGCACTTCCTGAGCCAGTCCTGCTTAATCGCTACCATCAGTTATTTTCACATAAACTCGATTATGGACAGATTTTGTAAATATCAATCTATATTTGGCTTTGTAGATAGATATTCGAAAGTTAACAAGCTTGTGAAAATATAGAAATGAAGTCGAGTTGGTTGCCATGTGTTTATTCACCAGCTATTTTAATCTGCATTAGCACAAAATCTCCTCCAGCAAAAAAGTTTGCAGAATGGCAATCTAATAAGCATGATAACTTTTGCCAGCATCCGTTATAACAAACTGTTTTGTGAAATGCTAATTTTTTTGTGCAACACCCAAAAAAGCCACGATGGACTAAATCAGGTGTAGGTGTAGCAAATGGTCTTTAACATGGCCGATCACCAAATACAAGTCCACACTCAGAGGGCACGGGAATGACCGGAGATAACCGATTATATACGAAAACCGTACATGTAGCGGCATCTCTTATAAATAGCGAGCTGCGAATGCAATTTGTGCATATGCGAAGTCGAAGGACAAGGTCTCCAATTCTCAAAATGTCAGTTTCTAATACCGTGATTGGTAACAGAAGGGAATTGTTTTCGATAGTCGATTTGAAAAATGAGGGCTATCACCTTAACCCCTGCCCTATGTGGCCATTAAATAATATTCCAGTGACAATATTTCTTGTAAAGTCCAACTCTCTAGTAATTATTCAAGTCTCGTTTTTCTTCCTCGTCGGACTGGCCTTGACCTTATTTCAGAGCACGCTTTGAGCCATCGGGCAATAAACCAACCTCGGTCTGTCTTTCGTTACAATTGGTCAATTTAGAACAAGGTACGAGTGTCCTAGGAAGCTTAGATGAAAGCTATTATTTTCCCATTTGTGTTTAACACTTAGAAGAAAGCTTTGTCAATATTACTTCGAATCAATTTTGCAAATGACAATTTCTCATAAGACTTTCTTACTTTCGCTGATGTGTTGGATTTTGAATTCTGTTTTGTGCAAGACTAACCAAATACCGTCAAGCCTTTATAATTCATTGAGCTCAAGATTAATGGAATATATTCAGATATATTGAATAATGATCTTTTTTAAGGGTTCAAACTTCATGGAGTATTTTTACCTATATTTGACAAGAACCGTTAGCAGGTGTTTGGGTGGAAGCCTATTGTACCCTGGTGCTCCGTAGGCTAAGGGGCTCAGGATGCCGATTTGTTGTGGTGTCCTGTTTATCTAATATTATGTAAATGTTTTGTCCTGTCTTGCATGTTGCCATCTTCGTTTACCGTGGTTTCCTTCTGCGATTGGGCTGACACGCTGTCATATAAGTGAAATAACCTTGAGTACGGCGTTAACCCACGGCCCATTAGCTCATCTACCTACCCTCTTCTCCAAGGCTATGCAGGTGTGTTATTTTTCTAAAAAATTAAAGAATAATTTTTCTTATGTGTCAGGTTGGAAGTGGGCCTTTTTTCCCCCTGTAGGTACATTAAGTGGTAAAACAGCCCATTGTTTTGCCACATTTTACCAGATGTCATCCAATATTTAAATAATCGGCAATGTCCTATACTTCTCTCATTTCACTATTATTATTTCCAAAAGGCCGATAATATTCAAAAGGCACGTAATATTCTGCTATACATTAGATTTCTTAGACTATTTGCTCAATGTTTTGACGTAAGCCACCAAGGAAAATCGATGTCTAGGATTTGTTGAAGTCTAGAGCTCGTTCTGATTCTCTGCTTTGGGGGACACCAAATCGATATTCGAAATCTGTTGCCAACCAGCCCATGTTGATTAATCTTGACATTTGAGGATTGAACCGTTTTAATAGCGATCTCTTTCGTTCGTCCACTAACAAAGATACAAAGATTCTATTTTTTTTTTTTTAGTTAGTTAGTTTCGGTAAGGAATTTTAGAATGATTCGTGGGTGTATGTTTTTGATAACACGCATAAATCTGCCATTTCATTCATCAGAAATTCATTTTTTACCGCATACTTTATTTTAGCAACGTCCAAGTGTCTGTGATTTGTCAATTCGCATTTTCTTGTCGCGTCTTATGGACCTTGAGATTAATTCTGAACAAGATCCGGATCTGGTCTTACGACCTTCCCTTCCTTTCGCCTTGTGCATATTTTTATACGATAGCCTCCAAAAATTAACAATGATATAATACGAGGATTTCTAACCCTATCAGAACACAGGGTCGCGTCGTGGCTTAGTTGGTGGAGCGTTGGACTGCTGAGCCCCTTAAACTGTGTCCGGAATACGCTCGAACCCCCCTGTCGACCTTAGGTATATAGACTAAGGAAAGTGTTCGCAAAGTGGTTTCTATACGGTTTCCCACCACACACAGTCAACGCAAAGTCGTATAAGTGAAATACTCTTGAGTGCCACGTTAAGAAGGAAGCAAATAAACAAATCCATTCCCATCGTGCATACTTTAAGATGGAAGCGCAGAACGTTTCCCTGGCCAATTTGATTTTTCTTATAACACAAAAAATTAGCCATGTAACAATACGTAGATTTATAACCCTACCATAAGCAAATAAATCATTATAAGATGAAGGTGTAGAACGTTCCCCTGGTCAGTTTGGTAAGTCTTTTAACCCAACAAATTAATCCATATTTATAACCCTATCGTAACACGATGACACCATTTAAGGCTGTTTTGATGTCAAGACGTGACTGAGACCATTCCTTCATCGTATGTTTGTCTGAGCTAAAATATTTTACATTGCACATCATTAATTTTAAACTTAACTGAGAACTGTTACAATTAAGCTGACTTGTCGTTTGCCATTAGGCTATATTGGAGGGAGCTTCCAGTTGCCTGGTGCTCCCTGAGCTAAGGGGCATCGGGAGAGACAGTAATAGTTTAACTGAAATGATAAACGACATACATCTCTTAAACCCGTAGCGCATGTCTTGTGTTGGGTCACAAATGGAAGTCGATTCCAGGGATTGAGTTTAGAGAAGTCTGGAACTCGTTCTATGTCTCTGATTTGAGGGATATCAGATCGATATCCCAAATCTGTTGCCAACCAGCCCAGTTTGATTATTCCCGTCTCCTGGGATCTACTTTGCTCACCGGCTAATGATAGGAGGCTATATCTCCGTTCGCGAATGTTTTTTGTTTTATTAAGTTTCACTCAACTTTGGTATTTGACTGAAATTTTAGAATGTGCCGTGATTGTTTTATTGATTTAGTAGGGTTAACCTTTCCTATCGACCTATATATGGCTCACTCTGACTAGTGCTCTATGTTTCTGTAAGCCAATTCACTAATAATGGCGCGCACATTCTCTCTTCTAGACTTTTGGTAGGTTTCCATCAGCTCTGAAAGTCACGTGATCAATAGAACTAGAGTTTATCCTTTACTGCCGTAACGTGTATCCATTTTTTGGCTTCTTAATTACTTGCTTAAACAATACGTCAGTAAAGTTTATCCATTTGGCGGCTTCTTTTGCAATCTCTTTCGATAAAGCGCTATTGAGCGGTTCTTTAATTTGAGTCGTTTTGAATTCAGATCTGGGTTATGTATGGAATTTCGTGATCGTTTTATCTAGTTACTGGAACATAACTACATGTAGATCAAGTATTCATGTGGCAGCCTGTCTCAGTCCAATTATTTTACTTCGTCACAGACTAGGTCTCCTGTGGTTCGTCAATTCTCATTTTCCTGCAGCGTCTGATTGACCTTGGGAGTGATTATGGACAAGGGAGACAAATCTACGACCAAGGTCCTGCCTGTCACACCCTCTCTGGGTATCTGCAGCTGTTGGTTAAGCAGAACGTTTTCTTGCCTTGTGATGGTTTCCATCTCAGTACCAAACGTCAAAATCCATATCATAATGCATGAGGCAATCTAACTGGAATTATGGTCTCCAAATTGAGTAACTTCTTCTGGAGCCAACTCCACTAGGCAAAGTTATACTGCACACATCTGCCTATTTTCACCTTACAAGTTGTCATTTTACTCAGACAAAGGCCGCCCCCATTTGTATAAAACGTTCCATTGATTCACTTCGGTGACGGACCTTGTATGTTATGACTAGGCATTTTGAATATAGTTGTGAACGTCATAGAGAGGCTGCTGAAACTTGATTTGATTAATAATGAAGAAATTTAATCTCTTTCACGTGACTTGATTATCTTGGTGTTTTGGTCATTTCGGCTAAATGTTATGCTAAATAGTTCTATTTAATTTCTTCATTTTCTTTGCTGTTACCCGCTCTATGTCGATTTTTATTGGCGCGGAATACACTTTATTTCCTATATGATACGTTTATCTACAATGCGAAACAACTATTGCCTGCAGCGGTAAATGTAACGCTATTGGGCTAAAACAAATGTCCTGTCATTACACTAAAGCCGATAATCAGAGGTGATGGGCAATACTGCAGGTAGGCGAAGTTGAACTAAACTAGTTTCCAAAAGAAACGATAACGCATGTTTGCAACGACATAAAATAAAAACTAAACAATGCAGAAGTTTAAGTTTGGTGTTATTCTTTTGAGAAATCTTT
>JAVFBZ010202897.1:0-13646 GCA_032466195.1 Katharina tunicata
CTACGTTGCACATCTGCGTACATAGAAGAATGCACTATGCAAATTTCAAAAGCTGTAGTGAAAAAGTAACCAAGATATAGCCCAGACAAGTTTACGGGACATACGGACAGAAAAAGTAAAACCTATATGCCCCCTCTCTTACTAGAGAGGGGGGCATAATAAATATAGTGAAAGAAAAATTGGCAAGTATCTTTTGACTGATATGGCAAACAATTACTGACAGAGCTATAATGTCTCATTATAGAATGGGCAACATTTACCCATTTAAAGGCTATCCATTTTTAGATCTATGAATTCTAGGCAAGTTTAAAGCATGGCAGAGAATTTTACGGTATGGTGTATATATAACATAATCAAATGATTTAGTGTAATCAGGTTAAACCACCACTCTAGATATATATGTGCAAAGTAGAAGAACAGAATATTTACAGTACAGTACAGTATATTCTGATTTCTAAATTAAAATTTGAAATAGACAAAAGTTTCGCCCCTCCTAAAAAGGTCTAATTATGAATTCTAAATTAAAATTGTAAAGAGACAGAAGGCTCACCCCTGGAAAACAGATATTGCCTTTGATTTGAGGCCATAGTATTTTAACACAGCAACATTCTGTGTGTAAAAGTTGTACTGATTTCAGGGCAATAAAAGTTTTTTATAACTGTGTAAAACTGGTCTGTGCCATATTCAGAAGTAGTTTTATTGCAGGCTGGCCTAAATACAGTACTGATAATATTCTCACTACAACAATGATTTGTTTAACTTTTTGATTGGCATTAAATTTGTTTGATTGGGGTTTTATGACATACTTAAGGTTATTTCACTCATATACACTTGCCAGGCTAATCAGTGGAGGAAACCACCCTAAACAACACTGGCAGCACAGAAGATTGACAATACATTTCTATGCACAGGACACCATAACAAATTGTCTTCCTGATGTCCCTTAGCTCAGAGAACAACAGGGCACTCGAGGCTCCAACCTGAGCACCTTAAGATTGGCACTAAGAACTGAATATAAGCAATCAAATAATTTATATGTGGCTATAAATTCCTTTCTTAAATTCTTTAGGCACATTCCGCAAACAGAATGAGATATGTCTGTATAGATACAACTTTCTTTAAAAGTTGTGTCCAACTTTAAGAGACATGAAAACAATTTCTTCAAATAGATCAAACAGAACAAATACATGAAGAAGGTATTATACTTAGGCCCTTTAAGTATCATGTACAAATTGAGAAAAATGAGCAAACAAAGCAATATTAATGTGCTAATACAGCGCAAAGAATACATACCTAAACCTTTGTCATCTAGACCAGGGTTTGCAAGCCATTTAAGAGCCTGTTCCACTTTACCCTGTACAGTTGGTGCTGGACGACGTATACCGCTGCGCTCAGTGTTCATGATGCCATTCACAGTTTTGTTCTGGAGTTCCCTGAGGAGGCCCTGAATCTCCCGGGCTAATGCCATAGCTTGTGGACTGTTACCCTGCACAAACAAATCAACAGAGATTGTTAAATCCTCATTAGCCAAATTGTTTTATAATTATATAGATGTGTACCACACCCTCATTTACAATTCTGGACATGTAATTTCAAATATTATTGATCTATGGCCTTAACACCAACCCAGCAACATAAAAATGAAACTATTTATATATTTATTTATTTGATTTGCATTTAAAATCATACCCGAGGATATTTCATTTATATTACGACTATGGTGGAAATCGGAGAAAAAAACCCACGTAAAATGCACCCATCGCTCTTGTCAGCCACTGGAAATCTTCTCTTATATACCTAACGTTTGATAGAGAGATTTGAACCTTTGACGGTACAGTAAAGGGGACTCCAACGCTCAACCAACCTATCCACGGCAGAAAAATTAAACTAATTATTCCTTTGCTTAATATGTAGATCTGACACTTACCTTGCCCTGTTGTCTGAGTTCTGACAGAGCGTTAACCATAGACTCGAGATCACCAACAGTCTTCAGGATAGAGTCTCTGTCTTGAGGGTTTGTACAACGCTCAGCGATCCGACGGGCATCTTCCAAAATCTGTCTCAAAGCCTTCTCACCTGAAGAAAAATATTTTTAGTTAGATAGTGAGCAATACATAATTACTCCATGCCCAGTTATGTATATTATTCTATACATTTCTACACAGCTTTCCGTTGATTGATTGATTGCTTGCTTGGTGTATAACGCCGGGCTCAAGGGTATTTCACTTATATGACGGCGGTGAATTCCAACAGAAGAAGGCGAAACACAACCAAAAAATATTAGGTCACTTTAGTGTTATTGCTGTTGGAAAGATAATGTTCCTCTAGTGTTAAGTATAACACAATGGATATAATCTGGAAACACACTATCCTTAGCTTAAACAAATGCAATCATGTCTTATTAGTGCCTCCTGATGCAAGTGTAAAGTTAATGGCGTCAATGTGCTGCCAAATTTGATTATTGTTAGCAAAGACGCCAGGCCTTACACATCTCCTAGTTTTACTAACTTACACAGCTACGAACATACGTCTGTTTGTTCAAACAAGAAATAACTCAATCTTTAAGAGTCTTTGATCTTTCACGGCCACGAATTGAGATCACAACCTACTAATTTGGAGGAGGATTGGGTAGACTGGGGAGATATGTATACCTGAAACAAACACTCATGGAACGTAATCTTAAACAACTTTATTTCCAATAGAAACAATTTTATTCCAATATTCATTTTACAAATGGCTCTTAGCATCATCTTTTACCGAACAGACTTACCGGAGCTGCCAACGAGAGCATTAGGATCAGCCAACCAGTTCTGGGCCGACTGCATCTTATTTTCTATTGCACTCTGGATAAAAAAAAAAAGATTAAAATTTAGTTAAACATTTACAGAATATAAATATAACAACTGTAGCTAAAACAGTTTCACTGGGCATTATTAGGTTCTATAACAAATACAAATATAGAATTGAAAATATAAAATATTTATTAGCTTAAAACAGTGCTTAAATAAAAGAAATAAGAAATGAAAGGACAAGAGACAAATTTAATTTGAAAAAATACCCATTTATCTGGAATAAACAAAGCACAAAATCAACCTAAATTATTTTTGATTGACCTAATCATATTAAAAAAGTCTTTTGGATTTCAACTAGCACGTTTAAATGTGTACACAACCATTCATGTTGGTCCTAATTTGTAACATAATTCAGTATATGCATGAGTAGTCTCCCTTTACAGCAATAAGCTAACTAACTTCCCTAAATCCTTCAACCTCTAAGGGCACAAACTTTAAGTAATTTATTGAATGTTTAAGTGTGAATTTGGAACTAAAACTTACATATTCTGGTAATTTAAAGAACTTATAAAAATTTCAAACTTGCATGTCCACACTTCTTACCCTTTGCATAAAATGTAGTTTTACAAGTTGTAAAGGCGGTTGAATTCGTCAAGCATTTAGGGTACTAAGGGGTTCAAACTTATTATAAGAGCCTGCTTTGATCTCCATATCAAATAGACAATACCAAACTTTGTAGTTAATTAAAAACAATTTTCTTGGATAATAACTTCTTTTTAATTAACTGACAACCCTTCAGTGTAGGTACTAATTTGTTATCAATACAAGTTTGTTTTTTTTATTATGTTTAACGTCGTACTCAAGAGTATTATACCTTTATGACGACTTACTAATCTTAATAACTTGCGATGCCGGTGTATGGTGGAAAACCGAGAAGAAACCTCGTAAAAACCACCCCGAGAATTCCGCAGCCATTGGAAGTTATCCACATGAAAATTGTTTCTAATTTACTGTGTCCCAGGTTCTAAATCCTTATGCGTTACTAAATCCATTTATTTTTTCTCGACCTACCTGAGCTTTTTTCATGACAGTGATATCATCAGCGTCCCATTCCTCCTCGTCGTAGGTGGTCAGTTGTAACACGCGGATTATCTCATGGATCTCGTCACATACTTTACGCACAACAAAATCACGGTTAATCTGCGCCTCAACAATGCCATGACCTGCCAAAATGCAATTAAAAATTGTCTGTATTTTTTGAAGAGAGTTAAAGTTTTGAATTAATGATATTCATAACATGGATACAGATTGAAGCAAATAGCAGAAACTGAAAACATTGAGTTCTGCAAAGAGCACAATTGGAATGTACTGAGTTTTGAAAATACACATAGCAGAAACCTGACTATATAAATTGGAGAATATATCACAAATCTGGAAAGAACTATTAGCAGAAAGCTGTCTACATGGATTGAAGAAAATATACAAAGTATACAGATTATTGAACACAGCAGAAAGAACCATGTACAGATTCCAGAAGCTCTATTAAATCATAAATGTTAATTTTTATTTTAAAAATACTAATTTCTTTATTCCTACTAATTCCATTTATTTGATTGATAGTTTAATGTGGTGCTCAAGCATTGTTTGACTGGCTTTTAACCTAAGGCTATTTCACCCGTGCTTCACTCCAGCCTATTTGGTGCAGGAAACTACATGTACGACAGGGGGCAACACAGAAGACACCACCATATATTTACAGGACGAAAAACAGGACACCACAACAAATCAGCTTCCCCATGACCCTTACCTCAGAGGGCACTAGGGCATAGGAGGCTCTCACCCAACCACCCACTTGTACTCAATGTTTTTGTACTGATAATATAAATATATATTTTTTGCGTCGTTAAGACAGCGGAAAAGTTAGAAATTTTTTGCAGGCTAAGACCCTTGCAGGAATTGAACTCACGACCCTCTTAGAAGGCCGGATAGCTGAGTGGTTTAGGTGGCAGACATTTACCGCTGGCGACTGGGTGCCTGACTCTGAGTTCGATTCCTGCAAGGGTCTCAGCCTGCAAAATTTTCTGAACTAGAATCTGTTCAGTATTAGAGACTGTTATCCCAAAAAGCAAAAATACTGTGATAATTTAACCACTAATAAAGGTGAGAACTTGTCTTTTTATACCTGTCTGTTTAGATGTGATGAAGACTTTCATTCCACTGATTAACACAGGTGTTAGTGTCTTCACCTGGTCACGTGACCGCACTAACATATGACGATGAACCTGATGTGTTAACTCTTTCTCTCGAGCATCAACTTCTTTTGTCATCTGAGTTAATACTGGGCTTAAATTCTGAAAGCACAGAAAATGATTTTAGTTAAGTTTGGATAAATTGATATGTGAAGGGTTTAAAACACATATTTCACCTTAGGACCTGAAGTGTTCTTGTTTGCTTCTGTTGAATTCGCCCTTCCAAATTCCCTTAAGTTTCATATAATAAAAGCATCATCAACATCTAGTGTCCTCACTGTTTAAATCTTAGACATCTCTTTCTCAACCAGACTCAAAACATTTCTTTCAATCGTGTGAGATAAATATTGATATATTACAAATATCTTAAAGATAATTACATGTATAATTTATCTCTTCTAAAATCTGGGTGCTGATCCTGAATTAAGGTTTTGGGCTCAATCGATCAATAATATATCGACAGGTACAATGTCATTTTGGCATAAGTGACAAGATCTTCGATGATATGACTTAGCTTAACATAAATGTAGTTTCACCATTTGCTTAATTATTTACTTATTTGCTGTTGAAATTATTAATTAATTCTCACCTTAACATAAGTGACAAGATCTTCCATGGTATCTACCACCTCCGTAATAGCCAGGTATTCTAAAACATTCTTACATACTCGAATAATCTTCCTCACTTCAGATTCATCAAAGGCCAACAACAACGAGGATGTTCCCTGTAGGATACCTGTGAAAAACAAAGTTAAATACTTAAAATATATAGGTAAATTTTGAAATTTTATAAATAGTTGCAAAGGAAAACTTACTTACTGAGAATTATGCCCATGTTATCCAGCATGTTTAACAAATACTAACTATTTTTATTAAAATACAAGTTACAAAACACAAAGTTCCCAGCTTCTATACTGTACATACACTACAGGCACATTGTATGCATTCTTCAAATAACTGAACTAATATTAATCTACACATACAAGCACATGTTGTTTACATTCTAGTTACACAATACTGACTATCGCATCAAAAAAATTGTTGATGTTCATTTCTAAAAAATATAATACAAATCATAGCATAAAACCTACTGCATATTTATTTTTGATATATAATTTTTTTTCATTGGGATCAAGGTGAAGTGAAAGATACTTTTAGGCCCATGATGAACATAATTGCATATTGTGAGAGTATAGCTGTTACCTATAGCCTTCCCTTCCTAACACAAAATATATTATCAGAGAAAGCTCATGTTACAAAAGCTTACATAAAATAACTATATTTAAAAAGAAATGACACGAAAAATTACTATAAACCCACACGAACAAAATAAAACTTGCTAATTCAAAAACAAATACATGTACTTCTCTGAGTTTTATAAACATTGACTTTAACACAGTCAAGTAGCAGTAATAAAACTGTCTAGGAGAACCCTAGAAGCATTCATTAAATTTCTTTCACACATTTTTAAGAGGAAAAATAAACAAAGATTTCTTTCTTAGCACCAGTAGGCTGTTTATAGAAGAGGTTATCAACAGGGGGCACTCTCAACTTAGCCATTAATTTCAACCCTTTAAAAATAAATGAAGGCTGGCATGTGAGTGGAAATTTGATATGAGCCCTGGTTGGCCTTAGACTCAACAATCAGTATTATATATTTAGAAGGAGGGAGAGGCCTGGGGTTAGTTATAAGCTGCAAAAAGTTAGAAAGAGGCCCTTTAAGAACTTTAGGTTTATCTGTATTTTAATTGCTTTGAGACAGCACAAATCAAAGTAAAATCAATTATCATTTTGTACCAGTTGCAGCTCATGACCAGTTTAGAAAAGGGATTGACCATCTTTAAGCGGCGTTTCCATTTGTACGGACACGGATGCGAATGCGGATACGGAAAAATCGCGCCAACTGTTAATATAGAGGGGGTTTCCATTTGTCCGGATGCGGATGCGGACACGGATGCGGACACGGATACGGCAATCTTCGACCGGATCATGTAGCGATCGGTACGTTTTCCGTATGCGGAACCGTAGGCTTCCAATGCAATTTCAGTGTCTGCATACGGAAAATCGGATGAATGGACAAACAAAGCAAAATTATCCGCAGCCGTATCCGTTTCCGATCCGCATCCCTACAAATGGAAACGCTGCTTTAGACTCCAACAAAATGTTCTTGTTTAAGAGGAATGTAGAGAACGAGACACTGAGAATAACATTAGATATTATGGATTGACATCTTCTGGTATTTTTTGGGAACAGAGTTTCAGCCTACATGTACAATGTAGATGCTGATAATCGAATGTGATGTGATGAATGTGATGAAAAATGGACGTTAAACATCTATTATCAGTAAGAAAATTTCTTATATTCAACAAATCAAACTGACTACTATATTTAGAACGTGAGAGAAATGCTTGGCTATTTATAGATGTAGGTGTTATAATGTATAGTGTTTTTACAAGTGTTGGAGGTTGTTTCTAAAAAAGTCCTCTGTAGCATATCTCTCCATGGTGTACCTTAAATATGACAAAAATGTCAGATCAAAAGAAAGGCTTAACCACAAATCCTGAAAGTGACAAAAGGGATTGGGCCCAAATGGGGCAAAAATATGAGACAAAATAATGTGGATTTTTTTTTATTTCAAAGATAAATTTCAAATATACAATAATTATTACACTAATTCTTCAACTATTTCACAGCCTCTGAGTGTGTTTAGTTGAATAGGTAACATGAAATTAGACCACAAGCAAATTTGGGAAAGGGCATAATCCAATTATAAATGATTAATTTATTATTATAGCCTGCTGTATTCATTTATTAATTTTTAATTATCCTCTGTGCCTGAGATTTAACAAGTTAGACTGACTGAAAGTCTTATTGTTGCAAAAATCCCAGGAGGTTGAAGAATTAGGGTAGGCCCTACTTCAATATTCCAAACCCAACCTCTCTTCCTACACCAAAAAACACAAGATTGGACCTTATATTAAAGCTCTGTTTTTGAAGTCATACACGCTCATTGGGGAACATGAAAGGATGGTAATATGATTCACAAGTATTTTGCACTTTGTGGTTTTCATCTTTACATTCTCACAGAATTCTATGAATAAGACTGATGCTTCAGTCAGACTAATATATGGGTGCAGTCGGCTTTATCACATACTAGTAGCTGTTTTGTAAAGGGAAGGTTCTAAACAGCATCATGAGTTCAAAGCATGTTTTGAAATTTTATTTAATGTTTATAGAAAATAACGATGAAAATAATCTATTCTTAAGTTACACAATGTCCTGCTTTAAATGTACAATATAAATCTATATGAGGAATAAAATTTAAATGTGATACCATGGCTCAAATATTTTTCACTTGATGTAACACAAAAACTTATCCAAACACAAAAAATATTTTAGATATAGAAGGAAGAAAAATTCATTCTTTTGTTTTGGTCAAATGTTTGTGGGCCATTTCCAGCGTAAGGATTGAAAGCATTTAAAGGCCTACCGCATTATGCCCTACAGATTCAACCCACTAGAATGTTTTAAATACCTAGCTATCATCCGTCTGACCTCAGGTGACCCCAAACTGTCAACTCTGGCCTTTAACCTCTCAATTACCAGAGAAATATACAACTTCAACAGGAAGGGAAACTACAACTATTTCCTCCCACTGTTGGTGTTCATACTTATGCACAGACAGTTACACTGCCTACTTGAGCATTCTTGTGTATAGCACAAGTCTAGCCATCATAAAAGGGGGGAAATGGCAAACATAGAAACGATACTGTAGGGGAAATGAAAATTTATGTACTTTTTTATGGTTAATAAAACTTTTTTTTTTAAGATGGACATGTGTCATGTTTAATTTTCTTGTTCGAGAATATCTCTCATCCATACACAAACCTAGGGCTGAAAAGAATGAGACAAAAAACCTATGTTGTACTTTGTGATTCTGTAGTTATGCAATAAAAAAAAATAATCAATAGGGGTTACAATTTGTCTTGAATAGTTTAGCAACAGTTGCACCAATATTGTATGATAACATTTTCAATTTGGTATGCATACCTCTAGATCCCTCAATGAGCTTTTTCCTGGCTGGACCGGAAAAGGGGTCAGACCGGAGCATGTCAGAGGCCTGGAGGAGTAAGATAGAGGCTTCCTCAACACGGTTCAGTGCTGGAGGCATGTCCTGTTTTAATATCTGATCCTCACTGCTGTTTATTGTGTCATAGCCCACCTGAAATATAAAATATCACGGATTAGTTTCTCATTGATTTGGATCTACACAGTATTAGAAGTATTGATGTTTAATCTGGGGCTCAAGATATACTTAAGGTAATTTCACTCCAATGACTTGATTGATGGTATCTGGATGGTACCCTATTTCACCTATAATTTCAACTACATAACAGTGTCTCTTTTTTGCAATTTGTGAAAGTATAATAATAAGTATAATGTAAACAAACAAATTTATGAACTTTTCGGTAAAATCCTGAATTTCCTCAACAGTAACATTGTCATTTGACTGTCATAACTTATTTCAGAGTCATTTACATTGCTTCCAGTTGTAAATTTATGGTTGAAATTTTAAATGATTGAGGATATTAACATTACGGTCAAAACTGGACCAATAAAACAGTTAGTTCAGAAAATGCCATTCAGTATATTGTTTAAACAAATCGGTTTCTTAAGAATTAATTTCATGAGAAATCTTTGTAAAATGGAAATGTGGGCAAACTATCAATTTTGCTTTAACTTTTTTTTTGAAACACAAGAATTTTTTTTGTTAAATAAATAACTACAACTGGAATTATGGTGCATATTTTAAGTTGACAAGACAACAATTAGTTGGAAGTCAATGTAATTGGGTTATATGTATAGTTGCTGACTGCCAAATCTGATTTGGAAATAGAATACTATGTAATAAAATATACTGCGACATTTAATTCAATAAGTTTATTTTCTACAGTACAAGGCAGTAAAGGTTTTAGGTTTACTGTAAACAGCCTACATGTATAAATTCAACCACAGATCAGTGTCACCTTTTCTCAAAATGTGGGATTATTAAAAACAAATTTAAGTTTGCTGTTAAGTCCTGAATCTCTTTAACTGCAACACTGTCTCCCAGATATTATTTCAAAGTCCTTCACATAGCTACCAAAGTACTAGTTTTATGATTGAAATTTCAGGTGATTTTGGGTATGTCTTGAAACTTGAAACTTACCCTGACTAGGTTATCGACTGCCCTTTTAACAGCCTGAATGGGCAAGGCCAGGTCTGGCATGGCGTTTCCATCTTCTGCTTCTTCATGGAGGATCACCAATTTGGACACCTGACAAATAACAGATATATAGCATTAAATGATGTTAAACATAGAACCTACATGTACCTGAAACTTAAACAAAATTGTTGAGAAAAATAAATCTATGTTGGTCACAAAACATGCTCAGTGTCTTATGGAATTGAATGCTGACCTAACATGTACATGGTGTTGGGTAAGCACCACTTCTTCTGGCTATCGTTTTTATTTACATCTACCCTTTCTGAAGCTCTTGGTTTGTCTCCCTCCCCCAGCTCTTGTTCCGTTTTCCAAATACTGACAAATTCCCTGGTATTAACTTAAAGTTTATTACATACATGTACATGTATTATTTGCGCTTGGATTGTTTTTTGTTACTTTAATGTGTCAAATATTTTCAATTTTCTTTGAAGGACGTAAACTATCTCCTGAAAATGGCATAATAAAGGCTGAAGTATTGAGTCAAAATTAAGTCATATTTTACTTGTTTTGGAATAACACTTCTAACTTATGTGTTATAGTATGTAGACCTTAACAAAGTAATGCTACAAGTAACATGGAAATAAAATATCTAAAATATGCTGTTTAGATGGGCCTTCTTGTCACTGGAAAAAAACACACATGAATATGTATGTTTTTTTACCTGACTTGTGTAAGAAGTAATGTAATTTATAGCTAATTTACTAAAACAAAAACACATGACATCAGCTGTTGCTAATAACTTAAAGCTAAATGGAAGGTAATGGAATCTATTTTTGTCCCATTGACAGCTACATGTATGTATGTGTGTACATCTAGCTCCCTAAACCATAATTAATTCTATCCATCTCTTTGGCTCTGTTCAGTTCTGTGTGACAGTTAGTGAAAACATTGTTAGTAAAATGTGAAGAGATGGATAAAAATACAGATATCAAATTTCAAAAAGAATTCCTTTTTAAGTTAATTTTGATTTTGTTTTTTCTTGGTGATGTCCTAAAACAATCTTTAATTACTTTATTTCACATTTATGACTAGCAACTATTGTTATTTAATTTGTCCTTGACTGTTTGGACTGTTTGTTTGATTGGGGTTTTACGATGTACTTAAGGTTATTGCACTTGAGCGTGCCAGCCCAATTGGTGAGGGAAACCATAAAAATCAAAGCTTGCAACATAGAAGACGTCACAACACACTTACAGGACAAACACAGGGCACCACAACAAATCAGCTTCCTGATGCCCCTTAACTCAGTATGACTGTTAAGAAGAAAAGGTTATATAGACAGACCATCTGTTCACCCATTCAATGAGAAGTTATTACATAATTGAACACATGTACATGTATATATCATAGTCATAGTCAAGGAGGCATACAAGCATGAAATGTACAAAACATACTTTATTAATAATTACACATAAAGACACGTAACTTGCAAATGATGCTAAAAATAAAGCATAACAAAGCTACAGTGTACTGTATACATGTAGGTATGTAGGCCTACATGTAAGTGTAGAATTAGAAACGTCAGAATTTTATTCTTTTTGTAAAACGGCTTAGAAGAAGAGTTTTCAATTATTTTATAAAAACTAGAATTTTACTGTTATTCCCCAAATCTGCCGAACATTGTTTCTAATATATTGGATATGAAATGCCCTTCATCTAGCTGTGCATTCTATTATTGTGTTAACACTGGAACAGAGCCTACAATAGATCAGACAATATTTGTCCCTCCTACAACAGGAGATTCCAAGTAACCTTTCCTGTTACACACACAGAATCATGTCAAAATGACATTGTGTGGTATTTCCATGACTGACATTGGCTGTATGTGAATAGAATAGACAGCGTTAACACTGTTCTCACAATGAGCTCCCCATATTGTGTTTGCATACTGTCTGGCACATACAATGAATATATACACAATGAATATATACACTGTAGGCATCACTGGCTCTTTCAACTGAACACCTACATGTAACAACTTTGAATAAGTAACACTTGATTTCCTAATTCTTATTTTAAACTTTTTACTATTGTAATGTCTTAGCATGGCTGTAGAAGATTGTTTGTTTGTTTAATAGGAGTTATTAGGCTATTTTACAGGGATGATGGCGTGCCAGCCCAATGCCCACAAACAGGACATTAACAAGACACATAACAGAAGGCCGCAACAAATTGGCTTCATGATACACCTTACATGTAGCTTTGCGACATCAGGGCGTAGGTGGCTACAGAACTGTGCCATTCCCGCATCCTACAGGGCTAGATGTATGCGGAGCACATATTTGGAACTTACCCTCTTATTCAATACGTATTATCCATTTTCTCCAATTCTTCGTGTAGTTTTTATCAAAATATAATATCTGAAGTACATGTAACCGTTAAGTGTCGAAAACTAGCTCTGCGTAAGTAATTTCTAAACAAAAGTAGAGTGATTGAGGGAGATTTTCAAATTTGGCCGCCATCTTGCTACTCTCGTTGACAAATAAAATTAGATTTTAAATGGTAGGCCTACCAATGTGCAAGGTCAATTTTGCTACATACAATATATCAGAGTTCAATTTTGCCAAAAAGAATTGAAAATTAATTGGACAGTTATAATCGGTCACATGTATTACCTTTTCTTGAGATGCGCCTATAGGTTATCCAGAACAACTCGAGATTCAGGTCTATCTAGAAACTTGTCTCTGAGAATTTATCTAGAACATGAGACTATTTATCGGCTTTAATTAGTCGATATCCCTGTGCCAGTGGGATTACTCTTTATAAAAATTATATATGGATTACGTATTAGACTAATACCGATACAGAACTCTGCATCTACATTTAGGACACAAGATGCTCCCACCCAACCATCTGCGAATGTAGAAGTAATGAAGATATTTGTGTTGCAACCTAGGGCTGCATCAAAAACACAAACAAATATTTCATGTAATTCTTTCTTTCTTTAAATTGAAAATAAACAAATCAGCTATGATTTGGACATTCTTAAAATCTAGTAAAAATAAAAGATATATTCTTGAAATGCGCCTATAGGTTATCCAGGACAAACCTGAGATTCAGGTCTATGTAGAAACTTGTCTCTGAGAATTTATCTAGACCATGAGATGATTTATCGGCTTTAATTACGGTAGTCGATATCTCTGTGCCAGTGTGGTTAATCTTGACAAAAATATATACATTGTACATGTAAATATGTTAACATAATTGAAATAAAGTAAAAATTTATTTGGTAAATAAATTAGAATGTTTTTCTGGAGATAGCTTTATGATACAAAATGTCCCCTTAAGATTTATGATAAAAAATGGCCCCTTACCCACTAAGGCAAAGACTCAGAGTTTA
>JAVFBZ010202908.1:0-13646 GCA_032466195.1 Katharina tunicata
TTTCACACGGCGTCGCCATCTTTGGACTATTTCGCGTAAATCACATGCTATTTTCTCCGCAAAAATAACCCTATGAAATAAGCTTTGTGCAATTTTAGATATGATTAAAGGGATGTATACCCAAAACAACGCTATTATCCTTTTTTAAAGTTGCCCCAAATTTTGGCGGAAATCACTGCGCCAATGGCCAGGTAATGTGTACGAGAGATGTCTTAGCACGTGACGTGAACTATAGAAACTCTCGCCAGAATACGAATGTAGTTCCGGGTGTTTATAAACTGGTTGGTTATAACTTCGAAACTTTACATCTAATGATCAAGTTTCCCACAGCGACGCCATTCGATCACATTTTTTTCTAACGTTTCAGGGAAGGAAATCTCTGATATTTTCAATGTATCTCGATCAATTTCCTTGGATCAATTACCTAATGAAGTAATATATGGCGAGTGGGTGTGAAAAACAGCAGCAGAATTTGGATTGTTTCCATGGAGACCGAGGTGAATGGATAAAGCAGTCGTTTCCACTCGACCTTCACCTTCAACAACCTCTCCCGTGCCCTTCACCCCAAGCAAACACGAACTGGTAACCTGGTGACAGAAATCCAACATTTTATACATCACATTAAGAGACGGGTTTGGGAGAATTCCATGAAGCTGCTATTGAAACTTATACACTCTAATGACTTTGTGTAAGTCTTAAAGGCGAAGTAATCATAAAAACAAATTCATAATCAAATTGCAGAACCTACCAAGATGTTAACAAAACTGCCTTTACCTTTCTTGTAGGATTTCTCGTTTTACATTGAAAGCCACTTGAAGTGAACTACTGTGATTAAATGTATGGTGGACTGTTGGTGCCATAATTTATTTATGTACATAATAATAAATGCAGATAGAAATAACCGATATTACCCAAAATTTCAGTAAACCTAGCAAATCAGAGCCTGTACAGATGATATGATTATATTATATATCAGTTATCTGAACAACAATATTTTAATATATATTTATTTCAGTGAAATGATCTCTACAAGAAATGTAGCACAAACAGTTCCTTGTACTTTTCGTTTCCTTCCCCTTTAGGGAAAACTTAAATATATTGAGAGATGGATTTGGGGAAATCCCTGATGCTGATAATGTCCCGGGAATACGGTAATCAGATAACGGGATTCTTGTGAGACGAATGGCTATTCCTTATTGACATAAAAATGTTTGAATTAAACGGGACCAATTTTCTCCACGAGAAGCAGCTTCGTAAAGATCACCCCGCGATCTCCGCAGCCACCGGGAAGTAAGCCAAGGCGCTGCCCTATATTACATTAATATAGGATGTGTGGACAACTCCTCTTTAATGGCTTTGTTCAAAATCAAAGCAAGCATGGTTTATTATTACATCTGGTATACTTTCGGCGGGCGCAACGTTTCGGCCTAGATCTGAAGACCGTTTCAAGTAGTGAGAGTGGAAATTTACCAGAAATTGCATATCCATACTATCTTATGTTATTCTACGTATAAACTAGTCCACCAAACTGGACCTGACAATGAAACTGATTGCATAACGGTTCAGTTTTCAAGGCTAGTTATAAACCTAATAAACACGGGATAGAACTGCATCTTAACCCTTACCTGACTCCAGTGTTTACCGTAGGGTATAATCAGCATTACCTCCCCGTCCCCGCGGACTGCTGGAGCCATCAGCGATAGGTGATTACAAATACCTTCGTTTAGTTTATACCGATCCAAGGCACGATAGGCCACCGCTAGTTCCAGCCTGGCACGTTGGTTTAACACCGTTGGATTTTCTGATGCATTATTTCTCTTCGGAGTTAGCTGCACCGTGCTATATCTCCTGGTTGAAGTCGTAATAACCAACCTATGCTTCGACAGAAAATATCTAGACACCGACTTCCCGATTTGAAAAAGATAGAAGAAACCCCCTGTTTTCGACATATCCGCTCCGAATGTTTGGCAGTTTGCTATATTCCACAGCTCGTTCACTAAGCCTGTCAGCCTTAAATGTAGGCCTTCTCAGGCTGGTTGTGGCCCGTCAGCGACACGCCAGTCTCATTTTATCGTTTGGCCATAGCGGAATTTTAAAACGCTTCTATTTACATATATATAATTATATATGTCAAATAAAATACAGGACTACACGCTATTTGTCCTTTAATCCTAGGCAGGTTTTAGCACGGTGTTTATAAAATTAATTTTATGGCATATATATATATACTGGTATACGCGCACTGACTCTTATACATCACAGCTCTATTTAATATCTAATAACCCAATAGCTATATACGCCTGTGTGGATTTCAGTCTTGTCATTTTAAAAAAAAAACTTGATAGAGGTTAAAAAAATCACACAAAACTGGGTTATACGCATTAAAATGAGTGTTAATTTTGATTGGTAAGTTTGCAATAGGCGCATTCATCTCAAATATATATACACTTTGCGATACAAGCGTTGATGTTAATAGTCACGCACGAGTATAGGCCTACACGTTTCTGTTCTTTCGTTTCGTTGCATGAATGAGTGTTTCTACAGTTAATTCGCAAACAGCTGTTCAGCAAACTTGATGGTGGCGGTCTGGTGGTACAAACTCCACCCGAAACACTAAAGTCACTCGTGATAGTTTTCTCAAGGGCGCCGCTGAATATATGTATATATTTTTGTATAAATGTAGAGAAAGACAATTGTGCTTGCCTCCGCCGAGATTCGAACTCGGGTATTTGGCTAGCAGGGCCAACGCTCTAACCGACTGAGCTACAGAGGCTCACGGTAGAACTAGCGAATTTTGTATCCAGATAAAGGCTGAGAATCTTTCTCTACATAAGCACTGACACAGGGACACCGAAATGGTGTCTTTTTTTTATCTAGAAATTACCCATAAATTTGTTTTGTTGTTTTTTTTAGTTATTCTGATGATCTGGTACTGGCATATATATATTTTTGTATAAATGTAGAGAAAGAAAACTTTGCTTGCCTCCGCCGTATATATGGATCCATCATGCCTGTATTTGGCATGACCATGTTCTGATCTCAATTGCCCGTCACTACTTTAGGCAAAACCGTAGACCCTATGTATATTCGTCACTCGTTAATTTGACAAAGGGATTGATAGATAGATATAGATTTATTGGTTGATTGCTTGACTAATTTATTGGTGCTTAACGCCGTGCTTCAGGATATTTCACTTGTATGACGGCGGTGTATCCTAACATTACAAAGTGGCATACAGTAACTCAACAAACAATATGCCATCACTTGTGTTAGCTCTGTTGGGGGTATTCTATAGTTTTATACTACAGTTACTATTGGTACAATAATACAAGTTGTATTCAAATATAATACTTGATCTAAAGTTATTTTCGTTTTGTGTTCTATAGATCCCACATTGATTTTATTATTTCAGAAATAAGTTCGTTTTGTTGTGTTCGTTCGAATGTAAGTTTATACTAAAATAAGCGCATTTTTGTGTCATCTGTATTTCTAAAAAGGCCACGTATTTGGTTTCAGTTGGCTGAACATTTGCTACCGTAGCTCCCTCTGTCAGCACACTGGCTTATACTAAAATAGACCCGTACCTTTCTCGAGATTGAGAAGAATATCAGTAATCGGCAAAACCTACGCAGCCTTTGGGTCAAACTGCCAATGTAGACAAATTCCACAGTTTCAGAACATACTTTATTCCTAAACTAAATATTATGCATCTAATGCCATATACAATTTGCTCGATTACTCTATGTGTTCTTATGGACATCGTATGTTAGATTTTCACGCATATTCATACACCTATCTCGCCGAGCTTAGAGATGACAGAGAAAAAACGAGAAATCACGCGAGGTTTTGCCGATTGGTACGTGATATCATCATCGTCATTTTGGTTGGAACATTTTCACAGCCTGTCAATAAAACTGCCAATGTAGACAGATTCCATAGTTTCTATTTGATTTTATATTCAGAACATAATTTGCTCTTAAACTTAACCGTGTGCATCTAAAGCCATACGAAATTCACTCAGTTACCCCATGCTTATGTGTTTATTGTGCATACGGCGGTTAATAGGCTTCCGGCAAACAAACTGTATGATTTTAAGACACCTATCACCTATCACGGCCGAGCTGAGTAATAACAGCGAAATAACAAGAAATCCCGCGAGGTTTTGCCGACTGTCCTTACACCTAAACTGAATCTCTATTTTTGTTAATAACCCAAGCATCTGGTGTTTTAGGGATTTTTGCCTTAGCATATCAAGAAACCGAGATATATATATATCGTTAACTGTTCAGCATTCATATTTTAACTATCATATCGGTTACCGGTATAGGTTCGAATCACGCCCTCGCTGGCTGCGGAGATCGCGGGGTGACTTAATTCCCGCTTAACCATCATGCACCGGCAATTTACGCAAAATCGTCATATATACGTGAAATACCCTTGATTGCAACGTTAATCGACAATCAAATAAATAAATTAATAAATCATATCCGTTATCTCGCATTTATAGTAGGTCCATACGACATTGAACTATATGGCTATAACAAGCCCTATAGGCTATGAGACGGTTTCCTATATGTTATGTAATAGGAACGTGTGTTCGTGCCTCTTAACTTCTTACACGTTTAGTCCTAGCCTTTATACCTGAATACATAATAGACTGTGTTGTCACAGTCAAATTTTGTCACGATAAACGACCGATTATATTCATAGAAATATAATTTATTCCTTGCTTGGTTGATTGGTGTTTTACGCCTTACTTTCGGTTATTTCACTCATACGGTGGTGCGCCAGCCCAATCGGCGAAGGAAGCCGCCCTAAAAGACACTGACAACACAGGTTACACCAAAGTACGTTTGCAGGACGAAAAAACGGAGACCACAACAAATCAGCTTAACTGTTAAGGCATAGTCTGTTTTATACTGTACCGGTATTCTTTGGCACTAAACACAACCCGACACAAAGAACAGTGTTTGTAGACTGTTTGATGGATAGACCGATTGGGGTTTTACGTCGTATACTTAAGGTTATTTCCCTCATATGGTGGCGAGCAAGCCCAATGGTTAAAGAAAGCCGGCCTAAAAAACACTGACAACAGTCAGAGACGCAACGGGAGAAGGACGTGACTCAAAACCGGACAAATCGGCTTCCTGGTGCCCTGTTGGTCAGAGAGCACCTGGCACCTGTTTCACAAAGTGCTATCAGCATACCATAGCGGCCAGTACTGAAGGTATAATGTTGTCATGGTAATTACGTTCATCTTTGGCTAAGATCACTTCGCGAAACGAGTCACAGGGTACAGGAAGCTCCTGCCAACCACGTGCCATATTTGTAAAATACAGGCAATTAAAATAGTCCCTATTAAGTTTTTAAAAAGTGTTATTAAGAATGCGTTACTTCGTTTGAATGCCTATTTTACAAGTATTCAACAATAGGTCAAACGAATGTTAGGCCTACCAGTTATAGCTTGACTTAGGCCCTATATGATTTAGGCCTATCAATATTTCAGTTTCACATTTCAACAAATCAAAAAGTCAATTAAGCTGGTAATGAGTATTCTCTGGAAATCATCGAAATCGAGAGACGGATAAATATCATCTCTCATTGTTAAATCTCGACATATAATTTTAAAACGTTAATTTATACTTAAAGTGTCGAAGATAGATGGAGTATTGTGTTGATTTAATTCATATTTTTATATTAGGCTACAAATAACACAGACAAACCTTTACAACTTTTGAAAAACAAAAGGAACAAAAAAATTATAAATTGAATGAAAATGTATGTCCCACGGAGAAATGATAAAATGTGCTTCAGTCGTTTGCCAGAGGTAGTATAATGATGTTAGTGTCAAATATTACTTATTAGCATATTCCTCATAGAGTTACCTCCCGTCGATGTAGTTTCGGAAACAGCCGTTAGGTGTTCTATTCTTAGCACATACGTGACAGCTGATTTGCTCTCGCAGTGTTTACAAATACAGACAACGCGTGGACCCAAATGCAATGACAGATACATAGCCATTGTCTGCTTTATGTTTGACTTTGATGTGAAATTAAGGAATAAGGCACCATTTAGGCCGTGTACTGCTAGGAAATCTGATAAGGTAAGATGTACGCATTTTACAATAGTGTAACGGAGGCTAGATACGATTAGGTGAAGCAGCCAGGCTTCTCAAGTTCGCTTGGGTTTTTAATGACCTGAATGGGGGTCCCGCGTAGGGGTATCGGCCATAATTTAAAACGAATAATTGTGTATGTCCATGGATTTCGGTTGCTTTTGTGTATGTACTGCTTATTTATTAGGTTTAAGAAGCCATCCTTTGGTTAATTTTGTCTTATTCTTGTCCAAAGCGTGTAAAATTAGCCCTTTTTAGATTGATGACGTCATAGATAACGCCAAAGATGTATTCTCGAGGTTCACAAGTTGGGATGTCCCTTATCTTTACCCACGTTTATTTGCTTTATTTGTATTTTCAAAGATTTTTTGTTTGTATATATTTGACGCTTAATAATATAACTTGCTAAAAACAAAAACGACCACATGTGCTCGTTGGACTTTGGAATCTGGTATATACACGGATTTCTTCAACATGAAAGTTTGTTTACTAACGCCTTAACTTGCGACGGAAACAATAACGTTAGACCTATATTTAGATATATAAAGAGAACTGCGCACGAGGCTTACATACACCACAGTTATAGGCGAATTTAGAGTCGGGGATTGCCTGTCTGTTCAACTGCAAACTTGTTTATTAATCACCTGTGATTTCTAATTAAGTGTCTAAGCAAACACACACATTAACACATACCTGTTGCGCACTTTATGACCATGTAAAACCTGTCAATTTGAGGATGTGAGGTATTTCGACAGCTGGAGTTGCAATAACACTATGCGTATGTATAAGCTTACTTGAAATTATGAAAATATTTTCTTATCAGTACACAAACACAGCGTAAACAATCGATTGTGTGCCTTTGTGCATCAAAAGGCATTATCTACTGCAAAAAATAGGTGAAAGGTTTATACTTGTTCAGAGGGCCGCGCCGTGGCCAAGTTGGTGGAGTGTTGGTTGGACTGCTGATTTCCCTTCATCACTGTACGGCAAAGGGTTCGAATCGCATTTTAGATATTAGCTATGTACTTGTCATCCATATATTAAGTCTAATGTATTATGTCATTCCAATTTCTAAATGCCACTCAAACAAGTTATTAGCTATGTAATGGAAGTTTTCTGGGGGCTGCGGTGATCCCGGGGTGATTTTTGTCATGACATTAAAAAAAAAAAATTTAACCAGATTTTACAAACTTTGTATTAAAATTATTATTTTAATATGGTATATCGCACATTCTCAAGGTTGATATTTTCTGAAAGCTTATACCTTGGGCCATACTAGAAAAATACAGAAACCCCGGTTCAATTCGTTTCAGTCTATTTTTGGCTGAAATTCTGCGGTATAGTACCTTTAATAAATAAATTGAGAAAATGTAATCTATAAAGCCTTTTTGTCTCATAAGCTGTTCAACTTCTAAATGCCACCTGAAGATGTTACTCAAGGGTAATTCACTAATATGGCGGCTTTGCATTCCCATGGTACAGTGGAAAACTGGTAAGAAATACGGTATAAACTACCCCGCTGTCTCCGTAGCCAACAAAAGACGTCCCTTGTATACTGATAAATAAACATTATCAGTCGTTTGCAGCATCTGTTATGGCTTCAATTGTCAAACGAGAACAAAAAGCTTTAATAGTTTTGAAACCTAGGGAAACAAAAAAATATACCCTTTTATATACCGTAATGCTACATATTTAACACTATCAAAGTTTTCTTACATCGGGTATCTTTATTTACAGACCGTAACATAGACACACGTACACGCCCTGCATTTGAAGTGTATCTGCTATCTTTAGTATTCAATCAATGGTATACATGGTCGTAGATAAAAGATAGCCGAGTTATTCTGCAACAGATGTTGACCTTCGAGAGGTCAAAGGGTAATGTTCATATAGGGCATTCAACATAGAATAGCTTGTGTTAATTAGGTCAAACTTAAACTGGCTAACGATAAATACTTTTTTTAAAAATAAGACAAAACTTTATGAATTCCAGTTTTCATTTTTCATTTTTTGTAAATGCAGCTAAAGCAAATAAATACTCTGTCAATTGTTCATTGGTTCCTATGCTATATAAATGATCGAAATAAGCCTATTATTGTATACTTAGGCAGGGCGCCAAATGCGTTTTTTTTTAAATAAGTATTGAATCTTTTGGAACCTATATACCGAAATTCGTTCAATAGCATTTTTCCAGTCTTTGTTAAAAACTATAAGCTCGTTGTGGATGTCAGGTCACCATATTGTCGTTCTTAAAAAAGGAACCTACATGGGCATACACTTAACACGCTTTTCCAGTTTTAACGACAATTTTATGATCTTTATTTGTGACTGAGGATATTGATGTGATAGTATTTATTTAATGTTGTCTGCCCATGAACTACATATAGATATTTGCAATGCTATGATAATGGTGGTAAGGTGTGTCTCCTACTATTCGTTAAAGATGAAAAGCCAAGTTACAGTGGACGCCGTCACGAAGATAACCCGTGCAATGTTCACATACCATTAACCACCTATCTGTTTTTATTATTGTTATTATTATTATTTTAATCATTAGACTTTCTTTATACCTCTCAACACAGAGCCGTTTTATTAATTCCGTGAATATAGTATTAATGTAAAAGAAAGTCTACAGTTTACACGACGAGTGATCGTATCATTCACCGGTATATATGGTTCTTTGCAACATGCCATGGCTATTGTAGAGCAGAGAACAAAACAGTTAACGCCCTTTGCGTCTTGTGATAGTTGCATTTTTATTAACAAAACACACATTTCTGAACGTCGAACATATTTTTGATATATGAATTCCCATATATATAGTTAACTCAAAGCTGTCGGTGCAATGAAACCGTCTGCGACTTCTGAAAGTAAGATGGAAGAAACTTTTCAAACTGTCTTGAAACTTCGACTTGAGGACGAAATTAGACATTAGTTGAAGTTGTTTTTTAATTTAATTTAATTTTGACGTCTTTCTGTAACTGTGCATTCAGTTTAAGTTACACAAATGTAATTGTGTTTCAGATTCAAGATGGCTGAATCAGCTCAGAAATCAGATATGATGATGTCATCAGACATCCCGGCAGACGATTCTGACGTCATCTTGATGGTGGAAGGTCGACCAATCCACGCCCACAGACAGATCTTATCGGTAGCGTCTCCGGTTTTCAGAGCCATGTTTTCACACGATTTTAAAGAACGCCAAGAAACAAATGTCGACCTGCCTGATAAAAAATTTGATGACGTCATAGAATTATTGAGGTGGATATATCCGACGAGTCGCCGAAACCTAACGGGTGGGTAGATCAAGGTCTGTTAACTGATTAAGGAATTAGTTCGAAGCATTTACTACAGTTAAATAAATCAATTCATGCTTGTCCTTGAAACGATGGTGCCCTGGGACTTAATTGGGGCATGGCAGTCAGTTAAGGCGAAGACTAAAGCGTATTGTTTTACATGATTTAAACATGCGATGTGGTAGTCTGTTTAGTCTCTTCTGATTGGTTGATGCCATGCATTCATAACACAATTTATCAACTTTCTCAGAATTCAGCCAAGAAGTGCTGAGCATTGCCGAGTCCTAAGTTCGGATATGACAGGATTTATCCCAAAATAAAGCCTCCGAGATTAGACCAGATAATCCTAATTTGTAAAGTCTTGCTGTCATTGCTTCTATCACATAGGCTTATAACTTACGTGTATGTTATGTGACAATCGGGCCAACTACGATTTTCCTTTAACAACTGCTTCAACGAGGTCTATCCGTGCCAAAGAGATTTTCTCTGACGGAAACAATATTGATGCATTATAATTGCCGATGACAATTGTCTCTGTATAGAACTTGTGGCAGAATAACTGTTGTAATCGGGAATGTGTCGTCCGACCAGTTATCATATACCGCAACTTAAAACCAATACAAAAAAAACATTCTTTGGGAACTAACTTGACAGTGCAATTTGATTGCATTTATATCATTGATGCTGATGTCTTGGGTCCTTTTTTCCAGAATAAATATATAATAAATATAACGTTTAATTTAATATAAGAATTACCACTAAATTTATTCTGAATATTTTGAAAATGTTTTTTTTTTTATGATATGTTGTAATCAGATGAAGCTGTGTATCGGCTGTTGCCATTAGCTGACGAATACCAGATTGAATGGCTGAAAGTTTACTGCGAGGAATATCTTCTACAGACCATTGTTCAGAAAGAAAATCAAGGCTTTTCTCCGGCCGAATTCTTCCTCAAACATCTATATATCGCCGATCGGCATTCGCTTCATAAACTATCAAAACTTGCCATAGAGCTGTGTAAATCTATTCCCACAAAGACTATCGAAGAGGCGCCGTCTTATAACGAGCTTGATGACCATCACCGCTGGATGCTGATGCGGCTTCGGGCGGCGAATCTTGAAGAGAAACAGGGCCGTCTCTCTCGGGAAATCCGCAGTCTGACCGCCCTCGTCCCGTCAGTCTTGTCAATACAAACTGACATTTCGTCTCGTTGTCCCCTCTGTACCGCTAGTAAGTTTCTCTCCCACGACGCTGGACTGAATTCGGTGGAAAAACGCCGGCCATTAGCTTGCCTCAGCTGCAAAAGCAAATATGAAAGAGTTGTTGAAAAAGTTAAGGCCGATCTGTAGCGACTAAGGTTGAATGAAGTCTTCAGCCTTGGATACAAATGATCTGAGATATTTCTTGTAAATTGTCTATTGTCACACTGAAGAATTTGACAAACTGTTATGCAATTGTAATTATGTTGCTAGGCACGCAATTTGAGTGAAGTATAAGTCTGTCTGGTCGTTCGTTTTATGAGAGTGTGAAACTTGATGAGGAATATGCATTTACGAATATAGGCCTACCGAAGTACCGGTATCAGTAGTCCTTCCCTATAAGGGACATAACCCAAGGATTTATACCTTTGGACTTGCGAACATCGTTTCTCTAATTCTGAATGCCTGATATAGAGCGAAGAACCGCAAACTGAACATAATACGTTAATAACGAACCTTTTCCCCGTTTATTTATATTTCAAATAGGTAAACTTGGACAATGGTATTATATACACCTCTGTATGTAATCGCTGAATCAGGGGCGATAACTCTCATTGTACTGTACTTAAAGTCACCCAGTAAACATTCAAAGCTGCTTCTCACGTAAAGCGTTAATGAGTGTCAACCACGTAACACCCATTACGACAAAAATACCTTTCCGTTAATCTGCTTTCCTTATTGGTAGTGAGTTACACCAAAATAAACAGATTACGATAATCTGCTGTCTTTTAATCCCACGAACAAGTGACATTACCACATCTTATTTTTCCAACTGATAACGGGTGTTCAACAGAAAAGGAACCATATCACGCGGTAGTTAACGTGCATTTTAATTTTGAAATATTTCGAAAAAATCACCTACCTTCTTCGTGGGTCCTTAATGACACATTATACTGAATACAATTAATTTCATCGACTGGAGATATTTTAGCTTAACTCATGCTGTACGAAAGTCTCCCTACACATTACTTCGTTTCCTCTCGAAGAATCTTTAAGAAACCCTGTGGAACATGTCGCTTCCAGAAGCAGAAGTCAATAATATGTTTGTACATGCGAATTTGATTTTTGTTGGTTTTGTGTATTTATCTGGATCGGGAGATTGTTTAGTGCAGATAGATAGATTTATTGTCCAAAGATTATTTGTCACATCCAATGGTGCCGGTTAGTTGTAAAATAAGAGAGGGCTATCTCCCTTGTTGTTGACTTTAAAGTCTGTTGTGGTCCTTGTCTAACGCAGTCCCCAGCACAATCATATTGGTTGTTTTGGTCTTTTATTTTTGCTCTAATTTTCACACCGTCTGGGGCTTTGTGTGTCATCAACATTTTGCATATACGACCGTGAGATTTTATGCTTGGCAACTCGTTGAAGATAATCGAGGACTCACATAGTATAGGATGACATGTCATAATTTTTCTTTTTTGTTCATATATATTTTTTTAATGTAGAGAAAGGAATATTGCATGCCTCCACCGGGATTCGAACTCGGGTCGCTGGTCAGCTACAAATAGCCCTCTTTGTGCCATATATTAGTTTTATCGTTTCATAGAATTGTTTTTTGTCAACTGTCTGTCCTTACTACATGGAGAAAATTATTTAAGTCAAACTTTTTCTCCATGCAGGCTTTCAATGACTTTTTATTTTAAATCTTAACATGTTTCATTTTGCTTTAAGATTTACCAGTTCTTGAAAATTTATCATTCTTCAACGTAAACAATAACGTTCTTATTTTTATTTCGACAAACGCGAATAAGTCATGACAACAGTTTGATGCCAAGTATTTTCAAAGCTAACTGAACGTTTCAAAGCATATTTTATAAAACAATTTTCTGTGACGGTTCATTTTACAACCAATTTCTTGCAATTTCAAAATGTTTGTATCATTTATCTCGCTGTTAATATTAAATAGCAGAATTATTTTGGAATTTTTTTAAAGCTGATTTAAATTTTGAAGCCCAACATTTTAAATGTTCTTTTTTATATATTTGAATACAGCTACGTTTAAACAGAAATCAATCTGAATGCATGTATAAATGTACCGCAATTATATTTTCTGATGTGGATGAGATTTCTTTTTACGCCGGTCCTATGATATTGCTGCTTTAGAAGATTCATTTACACTACATGAACATGTATTTTGACGTCTTGATAAACTATGTTCTTTTTACTTATGCATTTATTCTTCGTTATAGAAACCTCATACTCACTGTTCAATTTTTTGGTACGTGTTTTTATATGCTATGTGAGAAATTTCTAGATATAAATTTGTTTAGTTTGATTTCTTATTCGCTGTCATGTATTAGCAATTTCGATGAATGTTAGTTTACACAGCAAAGAATTCGTCTTAGTCTTATTTAATTATTTAAGGGTTGTTGATGCTTTTATTACACAGTGTATATTGTGCTATAAAACATTGCAGATAGTTTAGTTTTATATATACAGTATAGTGATTTGAAAAGCTGTATTGGCGATGCATGAAGTACGCATTTGTTGAGTGACTTGACTATTTATATACAAAATAAAAGTTGTTACATATCTAAGCTGTTGTGTTTTTTAAAATATATTTTATTATCGAAAAAAAATATATATATAAAAAAAAAACTTCGCGATTTCCGCAGTCTCCGGAAAGGTTCCGTTATATATATTTTTATAAAGAGGAATCACACTGGCACAGGGATATCGACTAATTAAAACCGATAAATAATATGTTCTAGATAAATTGTCAGAGAGAAGTTTCTAGATAGACCTGAACCTCGAGTTGTTCTAGATAACCTCTAGGCTCATCTCGAGAAAAGGCAATACATGTGAAGATAAATATGTGGCGAATATGTAACACACAAATATAAGTTATGGGTAATAATAAGTACAACTTGAAAAATGGATCGTTTGGAGTTAGTAGTAAACCCCTTAGTCTACCAAATAAAGACGAGGGCAGTTAAGGGTTATCTGATACAGAAGGGAGTTTCGTCTTAACCAAG
>JAVFBZ010202930.1:0-13644 GCA_032466195.1 Katharina tunicata
ATTACAAAAATCAATTCGTAACAAAATATTTTGAAAACAAGTTGGTATCGTTTCTTTTGGACACTAGTGTATATACAAACGCCACCCAGGCCTGGTCACGATCCCGGTGAATAAGTTCATGGAAACCAGGAAGCATTACAGAATAATTGAATACGTCAAATCACATTATATTGTTCACCTCTGATTTTTCGTGCATATATTTCGATTCATGGATATTGTCTTCACCGCTGTGTAACTGGCCTGGTCGTGTGTAATTCACGGTCATGTGACCACTACTATAAAACGTAAACAAAGTTTAGAGTGCATAATTATGCATATTGGTGGATATTTTCGGATTGTTGTGATATTAGGTCAATTACACTTTGGTAACGCGACTCGCATGTCAAGCCAATCAATATTTTATTAAGCTCGTACTTTGAAAATATTTAGATTCTACGGTGGGCCACAAGGTTCATATATTCCTTTGTATGTATTTCACTTGTATCAAAGTATTTCTCGTGATACACTTTTCTGATAAACGTAGTTTATTAATGATCATTCGGGCCAATAAGGTTGCACTAAGTCAATGTATGGTGGTCAAGAAGGTTCACCTTGGTTTTCTATTTGCTAAAATATGGGATATTAACTTACAGCCCACACTTCAAACCTCTCAGTGCTACTTTCGTGTATGTGGTAAAGGCAGAATGTAACATTCCATTTTATCTTATTTGGATCTGGTTTATATAGAATTTAGTGCAACATTGGTTGGCCCGTGGCGATATAGTTTGTTAGGTACTTTTGAGTCTTTGAACATGTTTGTTGTTGATGGTAAATAATTTACTCGTTTTATGAAAAGTATGTGCCACAATGCACGTAATAGATTCCATACACCACACGCGGGTTTTTTTTACTTAGCCAGTAAATATCGGTAAATTCGAAGGCATAAATTTTCCGGATACTATTATCCAACATGATTTACATGATAAATAGAGTTATACATTCAAAATATGTTATGTGTATATCACGATCAGATCCCTTCAGGGATATATCATCGTCCATCGCATTATTTAATTTGCTTGAGATTATTTGTGTACTTCCTGTCTCTTCTCTCATACAAATGTTTAGGCTTGCGTATTTTAGGGTGAATGAAGCCACGAAGACCCGGTCCAGCAAATAATATAGCCATTGGCTTATTCCAAATAAAGAGATGAAAGCCGCCATCTGATTTGAGTCATTTATAATACCATGTTACATTACGTTCAGAAAATATTGAAGATCAAAACGAACCAATAAAAACAAATTTATTGGATGACTGCCTTTTTTTGTTGGACATTTTGATGAATATTTTTCAACACAGCTCTGTTTAAGTTAACAAATACGAAGCATGGTTATGAATACAAATTGGAATAACCCATAAATCTGAACATATTTAGCCAACTATATAATGCTAAACTATTTTCTGCCGATGACCTAATTGCATCCGTTAGCAGTAGTTGTGAATAATGGTTAAAAGATATCCAGCAAAAGTGGATGGGATGAAAATAATATACCCACTAAACTATAAAGACACTCATGCCTGATATCAGGATTTTACGCATCTTTTACTCTGTGTTTTCTGAGAAAAAGAAAAAACAATGCTCTTAAACAGGCATAAGTCATAAAGCCCGAGAAGCACAGTGGAATGACTTCTTGCCTTTATTTAATTTATGCTTCACTGATCCGATCAGGGCTTGACACATTAAAAGGTTTCAGCACCTGCTTGGCTCCAATCGTCTCCCTAGTGGATGTACACTGGCAACATATCTCGTCCAAATATCCCACAACGGATTAAATTGATATTATTCCCGTAACAGTAAAAAAATTAATCAAATCCGCAAAAATATTCGGATCGAAGCAGTGACAGCCAAGCTTTACGTGTAAACCTATATAAGAAGAAGCAGTTTGTCCATGGACAAGTAGATTGTCCATGGAAAATGCAAGACCAGCCCTTCAGAACATGATTTTGACCTCGACCTTTAATTCCGTGATCAATTTCAATGCAGGCGTTAAGTCGGTTTTCCTCTTTGCGAATATATTCGTGCGAAGCGAAATTTTTCGCCGCGAAAAAAAAAAATAGACAGCGAATTTATATTTTCCACTTCAAAATTAGCTGCAGCGATTTTGCGAATTGTCACATGTATTGGCTGCGATCTTTAAAAATGGCTGCTGTTAATGTGAGAATGTGAGCTTTTCACTTGTATCGCTTTTAATAGTGATTATTGCTGTCTTACGTTTGCTAAATTAACATGTTCAGTAAAATTCATGCTACTGTCATTTAATAGATTCATGTCAATGGTGGCTTCGCAATAGACAAGATCTAGCCAGCGCTGGCATCGATTAATTAAGAAGATATTTCCTCTGAACTTTTCTCTGCCTTGGCTGATCCCACGACCAGAGCTGGTTTTCGATCTTTAAGATAAAATGTTGTCCAAAACATGTCGACTTCATTTTCAGCAGAGGTTTCGTGACATAAGGAATGGTTACGAGAAACATTCCTTTATCTACACCGATGGGTCGAAGACTGAAGATATTGTGACAGCTGCAGCAGTGCTCAATTGCTCATCACTCTACCATTTATCGGTGACATTAGCTACAAGTTAAAAATTCGGCTAAAAATAATACTAATAATGATTGTGTCTTTACTAGCAATAGGACTTTAAAAAGTTGCCTCAATGCCTCTGGCAAACAGCCTACCTTATTAACTCAAATATTTGTTTTCATATATACGTCGTCTATATGGAGATGTCGCCATGTGAAATACCAACACCTAAAAAGGCACCCATCAACTCATCAGTTGGTTGGAAGATTTTAGGACAGCATCAGGGTCGTTTTTTGTTTAATACATTTATTTTGACTTTTACATGCAAGTAGAATTATTGTATTACATCATAGTTAGTCATTGTCATATCGCTAAACACTGACATGACGTTATTCTAAAGTCAAACTGTCATAACGTCATTTTAATGTTACAACACGTCATTCTAATGTAGCAATAACTTCCGTTTCTAAACAAATTACAAACGTTGCTATTTTAGCATTTAAGTATATTGTGTTGAGATTTGTAATCATTGCTTGAAAACTGTCTTAGAAACTAGGCCGAAACGTCGTTGATCAATATACACAAGTTGAAATTCCATCTTACTCGTCATGTTTTTCTTATGTACCCATCTTCTAAATGATAACTATGAGGTTACAGTTTTCAGTAATAAAATTATTCTACATACATATAAAAGTAAAAAATAAATTTATCGTATACAAAAAAATTACTTAACAAAAACAACTAAAATATTCCAACCGGCTGGTGAGTTGATGCGTGAATGTTTAGTTTTTAGTATTTTAAATTGCCACATCTCCATACAGATGATATATCTATACGTAAATGACCCTTCAATCTGATACAGAGCTAATAATATGCATAATATAGAGAGACAACTCCAATTGATCCTGAACAAGATTGGGCTATAGAAAATGAGTTTAAATTTTTAACATTCAAGACTGTCTGGATGCGTTTCAGTAATAACGGGAAATTGCATCCCGATCCAGAACTAAAGTTCTTTAGAAAACCCATCAATATAGTTAACGAGATAAAGTTTTTGGGGCTGACATATCATAACAACTTGTCTTTGATCCTCCAAATTAATCCTCTTAAAGCTGAAAGTAAACAGGTCTCGACATAATTAAGGTAGAGTCGAGCACCGATTGGGGTGCCGACCGTTCTGTTCTTCTTAACCTATACAGATCTCTGGTTGGCTTCAAGCTGGACTATGGCTGTATAGTCTACGCCTCAGCTCGGGATAGCTATATCAAAGGGTCTGCCTCTGAGCCTTGGATCGTTCCGAACTTCACCTGTCGAGAGCCTTAATGTTGAAGCCAACGAGCTACCTTATACCATCGAAGGGTAAAACTTGTTCTCCAATAAGCTTGACAATGAGCGCTTCTGCTATACAAAGGGGCATAACACTTCTGCTAGGTGGCTTAAGCATAAGAGGACAGACATTGTCTTTCGCGCCTGGCTTACACATGTCGTCTGTCTGATCAAATATGGCGTGTGATTTAAATTATGGGACATGGTCTTTACAGAAAATAAAAGACGAACTTAACAGACGAAACGCTCGAATGTCAGGTCGTAAGAGTGATCTTGTTGAAAGGTATGTGGGACTTAGTTTTCTTTTAACTATAGCGTTGAACGTTTGTTACATTGCAACAACAACACCACTTTCGCGAACTTATTATAATATTTGGTAAGAAGTATCATCCAATGAAGTCACTTACTAAGCAGTGTATGCAACGCTTGTAGCTAATTGGCAAACCATTCCTTTTATTTGACATCCTTTAACTGAACTTATCTTTTAAAATAAGCCCTATTTTTATTGTCAGGCTGGAAGCTTACGACCGAAATGTTAACATAGTTCAAGTGGAAGAGCTTCATATGGAGCTACCCCATGCAGCGGATTATAAAGATTTGCATGATCGTACGACTGTCCCCAATCTCACCATAAATACTGTGGAAAAATACCTGTGTACAATGGACAAAACCCTAGATAAAAATGCTATTAAGTTGTACGAAAACAATTTTGTCAATTATATCCGAGGATGCAGTTCAACTCCGGGGTCAGTTTTTATTAAAGCGGAAATTAGAGCTCAAATGAAGACACATGTGGTAATTGTTGTTGAGGAATGTCAGTGTGGATGTGCTGCTGGAGTGCTCATTTCAAGCAATGTCTCCTGTGTACTCTATGCTCTGACAGAGTTTTGTAATACAAAATCTTTCAAAACACTACAGTACTAGTCATGTACTCAGAGATTACAAACTTTCCACCAAGCAAAAAACTTGTTGGATCACCTGTAAAGGCTGAAAATGTAATTCTTCATGTGAATAATGACATCGACTTTGACTCAAGACCAGAAGATTTTGTCAAACAAGAGGGCTAGATTGATTTAGTAAGAAACGTTTTGATAAATGCACAGTTGTTTGGGCAGGATTCTCTTATGCAGATATTTTATCCAGCCAACCCGTACGCTCTTAACCTTGACCACGATTATTTTAAGATAACTCAAGTTGTGCAGTTTTTAGGAGATATTGGTTTGGCTGATGTGTCTGAACAGTATATTAAAATCACAGAAGAACTTACTAGGGAGAGGAGGAAGCGTTTATGCTCATCAAGTTTTGGTCTTCTGTGTAAACTCACAGACAGAGCAGATAATATGGCTCTTGTTCAGCGAATGGTAAATGACAGGGAATTTCGATCCAAAGCAACAACACATGGCAAAATTTATGAGCACATTGCTGTGCAGAAATATGAGAAGTTGACACACAGAAAATAAAAAAAAGTGTGGATAATGTGTCAGTCTGCCCCACCCTTTCCTAGCCAGTACACCAGATAGGATTTTGACTGATAATGTACTCCTTGAAGTAAAGTGTCCATATACATGTAGAGAAGTGGAGATTTCCCCTCAGACCGTCTCCTACCTGTACACTGACACAGATACTGGGAGCCTAGAATTTAAGAAAACACATGGTTATTATTATCAGGTCCAAGGACAGATGCTATGTACAAATGCTGAAGAAGTTGACATTGTAGTGTATACTTTAAAAGATATCCAAACAGGTGTCTTTTTCATCAGGCAACAGGCGAGATGCGGGTCACCGGACGAGAAGTTCCCGGTGCCCCAGTACTTAACAAGGATGCAGCTACAATTATTATATGTGTCTTATCCAGATAAACTGGCAGATATTTGTTTTTCTTATTAAAGTTATAATAAATTATAGGAACTCAGTACCAAATAAAAGGAAAATAAGACAATAATGTGCAATTCAAGTATTATTTTTAATATTTCAAATGCCTTTTAATACTGTACTATCAATTCATGTTGTACACAATGCAGCGGATTATAAAGATTTGCATGATCGTACGACTGTCCCCAATCTCACCATAAATACTGTGGAAAAATACCTGTGTACAATGGACAAAACCCTAGATAAAAATGCTATTAAGTTGTACGAAAACAATTTTGTCAATTATATCCGAGGATGCAGTTCAACTCCGGGGTCAGTTTTTATTAAAGCGGAAATTAGAGCTCAAATGAAGACACATGTGGTAATTGTTGTTGAGGAATGTCAGTGTGGATGTGCTGCTGGAGTGCTCATTTCAAGCAATGTCTCCTGTGTACTCTATGCTCTGACAGAGTTTTGTAATACAAAATCTTTCAAAACACTACAGTACTAGTCATGTACTCAGAGATTACAAACTTTCCACCAAGCAAAAAACTTGTTGGATCACCTGTAAAGGCTGAAAATGTAATTCTTCATGTGAATAATGACATCGACTTTGACTCAAGACCAGAAGATTTTGTCAAACAAGAGGGCTAGATTGATTTAGTAAGAAACGTTTTGATAAATGCACAGTTGTTTGGGCAGGATTCTCTTATGCAGATATTTTATCCAGCCAACCCGTACGCTCTTAACCTTGACCACGATTATTTTAAGATAACTCAAGTTGTGCAGTTTTTAGGAGATATTGGTTTGGCTGATGTGTCTGAACAGTATATTAAAATCACAGAAGAACTTACTAGGGAGAGGAGGAAGCGTTTATGCTCATCAAGTTTTGGTCTTCTGTGTAAACTCACAGACAGAGCAGATAATATGGCTCTTGTTCAGCGAATGGTAAATGACAGGGAATTTCGATCCAAAGCAACAACACATGGCAAAATTTATGAGCACATTGCTGTGCAGAAATATGAGAAGTTGACACACAGAAAATAAAAAAAAGTGTGGATAATGTGTCAGTCTGCCCCACCCTTTCCTAGCCAGTACACCAGATAGGATTTTGACTGATAATGTACTCCTTGAAGTAAAGTGTCCATATACATGTAGAGAAGTGGAGATTTCCCCTCAGACCGTCTCCTACCTGTACACTGACACAGATACTGGGAGCCTAGAATTTAAGAAAACACATGGTTATTATTATCAGGTCCAAGGACAGATGCTATGTACAAATGCTGAAGAAGTTGACATTGTAGTGTATACTTTAAAAGATATCCAAACAGGTGTCTTTTTCATCAGGCAACAGGCGAGATGCGGGTCACCGGACGAGAAGTTCCCGGTGCCCCAGTACTTAACAAGGATGCAGCTACAATTATTATATGTGTCTTATCCAGATAAACTGGCAGATATTTGTTTTTCTTATTAAAGTTATAATAAATTATAGGAACTCAGTACCAAATAAAAGGAAAATAAGACAATAATGTGCAATTCAAGTATTATTTTTAATATTTCAAATGCCTTTTAATACTGTACTATCAATTCATGTTGTACACAATGACTTTCCACTTTGTTTAAAACTTATCATACAAAACTGAAGCATTCACCCAGAATTGAGATGGGTTAACTTTCCTTCAAATCAAAAGGACAAAGAAAAAAAAATCCACTTGTACCTTATATAACAGTTTAACTAAACATTAAACAGTCTTAATACTATATTTTCTATACGACAGTCAAGGAGTATGCATTGTGAACATGCATTTATTTTTTATTTTAGCCTGTATTTATTTTTTTATTAACATACAACGAATACAATTACATTTGAATTTATAAAACACTTGCAGTAATCATACATTTCACTCCTGTATGTGTTTGATTGGTGCTTAACGTCGTAATCAAGGGTATTTCGCTGATATGTCAACGGATTCTCCACTTCTTTCTCAGAAGTTCTGAACTACTTATAACGGTGGAAAACCTTGGTAAAGCCACCCTCATCATGATAGCCGAAGCCGCCTCCTGTGACTGACACTCCCTCCTATAACTAAACAGGTACACTGGGCAACTTGAACATGTGGCCGTGCACTATATGCGGTCATTCCTTTTACATGTATAGTATAATTTTAAAGAAGACAACCTAATGTATGAAAGACTATTATTAATGTTTATGCTTATGTTAAATATGACAAATATATAATATTATATAAGTTTACATTCCATCATCATCCAACTGACCAGTAAACTAATGTATAAACATGATTTACATTTTCAATTGAAAATAAGCACTAGAGTTGTAAAGCATCTTTTGAAACAATGTTGTTTCTAAAATTGCACAGCATGAAGCAGACACAAATAATGTGTCTTGCAAGCTTTGTTTCAGACGCACTCAGTCCATTTACTAAAATTGTGTATGTTTTAGCCATGCCAATAATCCTTTCAATGTGTACTCTCTTACTAGCCACTTTCCTGTCCTCTAAAACCTGTTTCTCAGACAATCTGTTCTTTTCCTTAAAAAAATACTGGAGTGTTTACTTTAACGTCATGTGTGGCAAGTAAATCTTGCACATTGAAACCTTAATCGGCCATAATGGAATCACCAGGATCACATAAAGCTGGAAGTCTGGATATCTCCATTATTTGCCTGTCTGATATTGAACCACTATACACTGGGGACACATATTATACCAAACCAGCTGGAGTTGACCCAACCATCACTTTCATAGTATTTTTATTTTTGTATGTACTGAAGGTAGCTCTTTGTGAAACTGGGTTTGAAGGTTTCTCAACAGGAATTTCTGTACCGTCCAGTATTACCCTGGTACTGGTAAATTTCTGTTTGAAATCTCTTGGCATGTAATATCTGATTAGATCATTCCTTGGCAATATATCTATCTCTCCCCACTGTCGTGAGCAGAAATTCACCAAAGTCAAGAAAACATTTTCAGCTGTAAATTTGGATACACCACAGAGTCTAGATAAAGGGAGGCAATCTATATCCTGTCTCAATTTTGCCAGCATCAGAATAAACTGATTAATAACTGTAATATTATTCACTCTTACTGTACGTAGGTATTTAAAATGATATATAGCTGATCCTATGGTTTGAAAGACTGCTATGAGCCTCTGCGGTGATTCCAAACCAGTGTTGTAATGAAGCAGCTCTTTGTCATTTTGTAAATGCTCCATTGACAAGAATGGTGGTGCTTGGAAAAGATTTGGTCAGGCCTCTGTTCCAACTGTATGTAATGGTTCAGACACCTGTAAAATTTACAAGTTCATACACTAGTGATACATAAACTCATAACAATACGCTGAACTTTAGGTCATTAAGTATTATGCAATATATTTTCATCCATTTTTTTTTCTCATTTAGAATGTGACCATTAACAGTCTTCGTTGTTTTGTTTTTTGTAAGAACAGATTATATCTAGTTCAGAAAACCCACGACCCTGAGAGCCAGGCACCGAATTGCCAGCAGTACATGTTGCTCACCTAGACTACTCGGCCAACGGACCTCCCTTTCGCTAAGTGGTCTCAGTCTAGGTGGCTGACATTTACAGCTGGCAATTCAATGCATGACTCCGAGAGTTGTGGATCAGATTCCTGTACAGGGCTCAGCCTGTACAATTTTCTGAACTAGAATCTGTTCTAACGAGGAAAGAGTTATCTTTAAAACAACGAAAATATTGTTGATATTTTCTTTTGCACAAACAAACATCACTTTATTTAAGTGATTTTTAAATTATATTTTTGACTTGGTTTTTTTATTGAGGTTTTACACCATACTTTAGGTTATTTCAATCACATGATGACTTGCCAGCCCAATGGGTCAAGGAGCCTACTCATGACCTCACTAGCAACAAATTCAACAAGACAGAAAAAACAACAACAGACTGGCTTCCAATAGTCAGAGAGCTCAAAGGCCGAAAGCTTACTTGCCCAAAAATTGAAGGGATAAAACTACAGCAACGCGCTGCCAGAACTGATGTATAAATAACATCGACCAAACTGCACACTTAAGCTAAATAGTTATCTTAAAAAAACAAAACAATTAATATGCTAACTGCAACAATACGAAGTCAGTTTATCAATAATTACTTAACTTTACTTGTAATACTTTACCTGATGTTCATCATCCTGCATACAGTCCTTAATGACAGTCACTTCTTTGCCTTGGAACTCTTCTAAGGTGACATAACAGTGTTGGTCCACCTAAATATATAAATTGAAAAAACTCGAATATAAGTTATGTTATTGGAGGAAAAATGTAAAAAAAATTAGTAATCAAAATTTAATATTTAGAAATAATTTTTTTTTTACAAACAATTAAATTGAAACACTTTTCAAATTGAAAAAAACCCAGCTATAAGCTTATTTTTTGTTTGACTTTTGGACAGATTGTCATTTCAGAACGAACAACAGAATAAAAACATACTGGATGATCAATTCCATCTTCAATACATTCCTGCCTCTCCTCTCTTCTCTTTGCTCTTTCTGACCTCTGTCTAGTTGTTTGCGGCGCTGCTTTTGTCCATGTAAACAAACGGGGCACTGACTCTGGTTTCAATATTAACCTGCTTCTGTCCGTACCTGCAAATAAAATGAATCATGAAACTACATTTAAATACAACAAGAGGCCCATTGGCATATCATAACAAAAATTATTTACATTTTTTAACTTTAAAAAAGGGACATGAACTATAGACTTAATTTCTCTCAATACATAGTGGTGATACACAAGTTCTGTTGGACACCGATAAATCTTTTAGTGTTAGTACTCTCAGTGTGTGTTAATCTAGCTTTGCAATGACAACATGTATATATACTCAAGTGTGGCCTATATTTAATATAAGGTTATACCCTGAAGATACATTTAGACTACACGTGTAAAATAATCAAGTTTATATTTGGTCATCTCAGGGCTAGGGTAAATTATTATTTCAAAAACTTCTTGTTATGAATTAATTGAAGGATATAATAATAAATTCCATATTGGGTTTGTCATATATGTTTTTTTATTGTGGGTGGGATAAAAATTATGGGCACAAATCAATGCTAAGACAAAGTTAACAGTTTAAATCTGAAGCATTCATCAGTTACGGCATGTTGATGTTGCTATAAGTCATAATGATGAAAATAGCATTGCTTCAGTAACCATGTTGTTGTGGTATCGTCTAGACAAAGTTATCAGGTGTGCAACTTTTGGAGTTCAGAAATCTTCATTTTTTTTTTAAAGAATGCTGCCAGTCTGTTTAATGTTAGTAGGTTACTGTAATTCATCCCCAAAATTATGAAATAAAGTTAGGTTGGTCCGCCCACATAATCGTCCGGTTTAAAGTGGTCATAACACACGATACTATTTTTTGTTTGGCATGATTATCACACAATAAGACGACCGACAATGTTTGTTAGCCCGCCCTGTACCAATTGTATCCTCTTATGCAAACGCCCTCTAGCGACGGGAAGTAAACAACGATAACCGCAGAAGAAGCGCCCATTAAAATCTTACCCTGGTGATCCTGCTTACAACTGTGTTTTTGATCCAGCCTTTGCAGATTGGTTTGAAGAGATTCGATGAGATAAGCAATGGCTACGAGGACCATTTATTCATGTACACCGATGGATCAAAGACTGAAGATAGGGTGGCAGCTGCAGCAATCTCGTTGTAGCAACATGCCTCCCTACAACTCCGTTCATCTTCATCCATCTTCTCTGCAAAAGCAATGAATATTTCACTGGCTCTATACGTTATTTCCAAACATGATGTTGGGAAGGCCTTAATATTTAATGATTCGCTGTTGTGCCTTTTGGCTATTGATACTTTTAACGTCAAGCACCCAGCAGTCCTACATATTCTCAAACATTATTAAGTTTTAGTAGCCAGTGGAGCAGAAATTCTATTCTGCTGGATACCAAGTCATTTGCCTATCCCTGGAAAACAGTTGGGGACAGGGAAGCAAAAAAAGCCCGCAACAAGCCCATTTCTCACGCTATAAAGATCTTAAGCCCAATATTACCAATACATAGCTCAAATTAGACAGGATGTATGGGACATAGAATTCCGTAACAAACTACAGACATAAACCCAAACTATAGAACAAAATTCTTACGCCAATGTAATGTCTCGAAAGAATCAATCGGTTCTTACGCGATGTCGTATAGGCCACAGTCACCTCACGAAAAGACATCTCCTAGACACAGATGAACAGGAACCAAAGTGTGTGATATGTGACTGCGTATACGACATCAAACACATATTGGTTGACTATGTAGCCAACAGTTCTACACAGTCACATCTATGTATGACTTGTTTGACAACATTGCTGGCGATGGTGTCATTAAATTCCTAAATTGGTGTGTATCACAAGATATAGTTTTTAATTCAATCAAAATTGTGATTAAAATATTTTATAGATTGCTCAATTTATTGCTTGTGTAGTTATAATTTTTTCAACTTGAACTTCACATGTCTACAGTTTTTTCATCTGAAATATTAACATGTTTCAATGCCTATTTATTATTTTTATTGCGTATGTTTGTCCTATTTTGTTTATTTTGTTTTTACCAATCAATCAATCAATCTCACGACATCGGTTATATAACGTCCACATTTTCAAACCACACAAAGGTTGTCAAGCATTTTCCGCTCGTTAAAATCACCTTCTAAAATAATCTACCTGCAAATCAACCAGTTAGATGTGAAATTAACGACTTTCACTTCCTACTGTCACTAGGAATCTCCACGATGCTGAATCTTTACAATGTTGATGTAAATTTTCTGCTGATTTGCTGATGTCAATATTGTCACAAACATATTAAACACCCAAAATGCTATTAAATAAAAGTAACATATTTTATTTACTGTCCATCCGGAATATTTGCATGTTTTCCAGCACTTATCATTACACAAATTGTTAGCTTGTGTTATCTTAGTAATGTGAATAAACAAGTTACGGAAATAATTAATTGTGTAACGAAATCAATTTTCTGGTCGGTAATCTGTAAATTGTAAAACAAAAATGCCTATGTCACTAATTATCTAGTACTGCCACTATTCAATAAGTAAATTACCGCCTGTCAAAACCATTTAGGTGAAATCAGAATAGACCCTTCCCACATATATCCCCACGGCATTAACGCGTAGACACACGTAGAAAGAGTACACTTAAAATATTGTAAACAAATATCGTGTGTAAATAGGTCAACAGCGAGTCCTGCTGTATATGGCGAACTAGGGTGTTATCCCTTGTATGAAATCAGAATTATCCCTATTGTTAAATATTGGTTTCACGATTAGGCAGCATACATATTCTTATTTCAAATGGGTATTATAGTATGCTAAACTTAGCAAACCGAGGGAGTGCCAACTGGTGTTCGTTAGTAATAGATGTATTGGAAAAGTTTTGCTATTCCACCAAAATGTCGTCTTCAAAAATGATTTCACTCTCTCCAAGCAAAGAAAAATATTGCTTTATCCATAGGTGGCACGGAATGTTAAATTCAATCTAACTTACTGTTTATAAATAATTAAAGGACGATTTCTCCAACTGTTCTTATCTATCTTATGTTAAAAATGCTAACTGTAGAACTGCTCTGTGTAGGTTACGCTGTTAAAGGTATACTCTGTCAAAAAAGAAACGCATAGGTGAAATGTCAACAAAAAAGTATTGAATTTTTTTTAAATATTGTTTCTTGTGTACAATGGCCATGGATGATTATGTTTCTCAATGCTTCTGGAATAGGACGACATGGCCAACTACACTGAACAAAAATTACACACGTTGTGGCGCGTTTCTGTGGAAATTCGTGTTAAGCGACATGAAATATTCAGATTTTGGCGAATGCAAATGAAACTTGGGGAAAATACT